>VDFB02270651.1:1454674-1481061 GCA_007258455.2 Sequoia sempervirens
AGATGTGATGTTCAAAGAACAAGAGTCATGGAATGGGAGTGTAGACAAAACTATTGGGAGTGTAGACAAAAATATTGATGCAACAATACCACACATAGAAGAAGAAGATGTAGCAGAAAATGAGCAACAAAGATCATAAGAAATGACACCAATCAGAGACATGCCAACAAGGACTCCATGATATTCTGAACAACATGGATCATCAAGAAGGTTAGTAGATCAGAATATTCCTAGCTATTAGTCAAGTAATGAGTCAAGTAATGGTAAGAGGAAAATGAGAAGTTTGCAGGATATTTATAAAGATTTAGATATTAGTTCAAATTTTGCATTATTGTCATTTCAACCCTCATCATTTGAAGAAGCTGTCAAAGACAAGAAATGGGTGAAAGCTATGGATGAAGAAATAAAATCTATAGAGAAAAATGATACTTGGAATTTGGTTGAGTTACCTAAAGATAAAAATTCCATTAGTGTGAAATGGATCTACAAGACGAAGTTGAATGAAAAAGGAGAGGTTGATAGATTCAAAGCAAGGCTTGTAGCAAAAGGGTTCTCACAACAACTAGGAATAGACTTTGGAGAAAATTTTGCTCTAGTAGCCAGGTTGGATATGATAAAATCAATCTTGGCAATAGCAACTCTGAATAAGTGGAAAGTGTATCAGATGGATGCCAAATCAGCCTTTTTAAATGGCATTCTTGAAGAGGAAATCTATGTGCAACAACCTGCAAGTTATGAAGTTGAAGGTCATGAAGACAAAGTTTACAGATTGAAGAAAGTGCTCTATTGACTTAAACAAGCTCCAAGAGCCTAGTATAGTAGAATTGAAAATTATATGATTAGAATGGATTTAGCAGAAGCAACAGTGAACAACTTTGTACACAAAGGTAAATCAGCATGGGAAAATTTTCATTGTTTTTTTATATGTAGATGATATGATTTATATAGGTGATTTTGAACTAGATCAATTTAAAGTAGCAATGAAGAAAGAATTTGAAATGACAGATCTTGGTTTTATAAAATATTTTCTTGGCATATAATTTGAGCAATCAGAGAAAGGGATTTTTATTTGTCAAGGTAAATATGCAAAAGAATTGTTGAAAAGATTCAGAATGGAAAGTTGCAAACTTGCACCTACACCATTTGTGATAGGTACAAAGTTAAGTATGGGTATGATGAAATTTCATATGTAAATCCAACTTTGTTCAAAAGATTGGTTGGTAGTCTTATGTATCTTACAGCTACAAGACCGGATATCATGCATGGAGTTAGTTTTATTTTTAGATTTATGGAATCACCAAAAACTCACGTTGGAAAGCTAGCAAAAGGATTCTGAGATACATAGCAAGAACTACAAATTGTGGCATATTGTATGTGAACACATAAAAGAAAGCTTTGGTTGGATATACCGATAGTGATTTTGCAAGGAGTTTGGATGATAGGAAAAGTACTTTTGGTTATGTGTTTCATCTTGGTTTAGGAGTAATTTCATGGTCATCTAAGAAGAAATCCATCGTGGCACTTTCATCAGCAAAAGCTGAATATGTAGCAGCTACAACAGCAACATGTCAATTAGTATGGTTACGCAGAGTTTTGGATGGACTTCAGTAGAAACAAGAAGGATCAACAACAATTTTTTGTGACAACAATTTAGCCATTGCACTATTGAATAATAATGTGTACCATCAAAAGAGAAAACATATAGATACAAGATACCATTTTATAAGAGAACTTGTGAACAATGGAGAAATTTAGTTAGAGCCTTGTAAATCAAATGATCAGTTGGCTGATATATTTACGAAGCCATTAGCAAAAGATGTATTTGAATTTCATAGAGATAATTTGGGCATTGTGAAAGCTGATGTAATCAGCGGGTAGTAATTAAGAGGGAGTGTTAAAATAAGTAATTACTCTTGCATGTAGAAAAATCTAGAAAAAATCAGAGTTAGTTTGATTTTTAGTTTAAATTAGAAAAATTAGTCATAGTTTGAGTTTGCATGAAGTAGTTAGCCGAAAAGGTAGTTAGAAAGTTCAAATAAAAACCAATCGAGTTTAGTTGTAATGTTTAAGTTTTTGATTAATAAAAGATTGGAGTCGCAGCTCTAGTGTTGTGAGGTGCATATTTTTTTTTTTCTTCAACTCTGCCTTACTATCATTCCGCTCGGATGAGGGTCTCTGATCCATTTTCGGCTCGCCCTCATTGATGCCTCATGTAAGATCTGGCGCCCTCCTTGCCCTCCTTCAGCCTACAAAAACAATACTAACCCAGCCCATGTGTGCTTTAGAATTTTTCCTCGAGTTGAAGTCTCTTCGACAGGCTAACCCTAGCCCCTCCAATTCCAAATCTAGGGCGACGGGTGAGGGGTTTGTGGCTCCTGCCTCAAATCCTTCCATATTTTTGGCTTGCAAAAACTGTTCTAACCCGTACCATGAGTGCTCAACTTTCTGCCTTGAATGGATTAAATGGTCTGATCCATGCGTGGCTTCGTCTAGACCTCCACCGGTCCCTCCTGGTCATAACCCTAGCCCGCCTCCTCCCGTATCGTCGATGAAATCTGCTGACACTCCGGAGATGGTTCAGGTTTCGGAGGGCCCCTCTTTCTCTTTTGGTGATGCGGTGGTTGTTTTTTTCCACGGAGCCGGCGGATCTTCACATTTCTGATGACCATATCAGTGAGATTGTTGCCAACCTTGGCGTTCATTCTTTGGTCTTGCGATTCATGTGCAGGCACCCGTCTTTGGATTCGCTTCTAGAATGGGCTAAACGGACTTGGGCCAATCTTTCCGTCCCTTCAGTTGATCCATTGGATTTTGGCTTTTTCCTGCTCACTTTCAGCTCGGCTGCGGACTACGATTTCGTGAAACTTAACGGCCCTTGGTTCTATGGAAACTTGGGAATTTTTGTTTCTTCTTGGACCCCCTTTTTTGATCCTGCCGCGACCGTGATTACTGATATTCCTATGTGGATCAGACTCTACAATTTTCCCCCGATGATGCAGTCTCTGGACCTCATTAAAATGATGATTAACCAGGTTGGAGTTTTTGTTAGGATGGATCCGGAGGAGTTTGATATCTCTCGCAGGTATATCAGGGTTTGTGCCATGGTGGATATCTCCAAGTCACTTTCTCATTCAATTCGCATTCACTCTTCCTTTGGAACTTGGACTCAGTTCTTGAATTTCGAGGGGCTCCCCTTTAGATGTTTTCACTGCAACAATCTGGGCCATAAAGTCGAAGCTTGCTCCGCCAAACGTCTATCTGGCACGCGTTACATCAGCCTCAAAAAATGGGTGCGAAAGTCTGGATCTCCTAATGCTGATTTCATCTAGCGAAACCATGATAAGTTTTTCTCTTCTTCTGAACCTGTGGTGGAACCTGTTCCTCCTGAAATGTGTTTTCTTCTCCTCCTCTTGCCGACCTCGACACCAACAATGTTGTTTTTCTTCCACCCGTTCCGGTGGAAGAGTATTTTGATTCTGAGGGCACGTATCCTTTCTTGGATGACTTGGAGGAGAATGTTGATGATTTTGAAAATTATGATAATTTTGAAAATTTTGATACCTTTGAACAAGATTTTGCTCTTGCTTCCTCTCAGTCTCTCGGGCTTGGTCAAACGAAAAACTAAACTTGACTACAGGACTAGGAAAAAGAAAGGAAGAAAATTTGATGCTGAGAAACTTCATTCTGAAGGTTTGGGTGTTGTCGCTGTGGGTTCTCAATGGACTATGGGTGCTATGCTAACACGTCAGGCTAGAAAATTCTAGTTCTTCTTGGGGCTGAAGTTTGGAATATTATGTAATATTTTTTCCTTCTCTCTTGCCTCTTTTGGGGCCTGATGCCTGCAGCTCTCTATATTTTTTTTCCTCTTCTACTCCTCTCAGTCTTCTCTTCCTCCATTAGGTTCCTTTTAGTGCTTTTCTCTTCTCTCTTTCTTGGCCTTGCAAGCCTCATGAAATCCTTTTCCTATGTTTATCTCTTGGGTGTTGCCCCATATTGTAGTTTTTTAACTATAAAAAAAAAACACTAATTATATATAATTTTTTTTTCTCCATTATATTATAGAATTCACAGGCTTTTGGAATTCACCAGCCGTTTTTTTAAGTTTATAGGATGTCTACTCATATGTTTCCTTTTAAGTGGAAAAATAAAATTGTTTTAATTTGGGGTTTAAATTTATATGTATTTATAGTTGTTTTAAAATCATGTGTATAAATATTTATTATAAAATTAAATTAAATTAAAATGTATTAATAATTATTATTTATTGTTTCATTAGTAAAGTTATTGAGAAATATACAGTTCAAAATTGTTTGTATTTGATAAAAAAAAAGGATTCTCAAGAGAGAATTTAAGTTTAATGTTGGAGTTATCAATTTTTTCAATGACAAATTTTCATCGATTGTTGAATAGTTTGTATGTACTAAATCAAATTTAATGAATTTAATGAAACGATGAAAGGTCCAAATCACTAAATTTGTCCAATTTGTGTTAGATCATTATTAAATTATTTGAAAGCATTTATATTATAATATTTTTATCACAATAGACTATATGAGGACCCATTTTATAATATTTAGAATTTTGAAGGCATGTTTTAATTACTTAATATATTCCCCAATTCCACCAAAATTTCATGCTATGGTAGGGCCATAATTTCCTTGAATTCAACACACATATTTTAAATTGTAGTCTCAATCATCAACATTTATATCAACCACATTATAATCAAATGAGATTTGTCAATTTTTTATTCCATTATTTTACAATTTTGTGAGTTTTGTTAAAATTAAATTCATATAAATACAACTAAAATTATAAATTATTGTCTTATACATTTTTTTTCTACTCTCAATTTGAATTGATTGTATTCTTGAACCTTTACATTCTTCCAAGAATTATGTTTTGAAGTAATTTATTTAGTTTTATCTAGTGCCTAATTCATATTTAAAACTCTATTTTTAGTGAGTAAGATACAACTAAAGGCATTAGTAATTCAATGAGATGCAAGTGATAATATCTTTATCTTCTTATAATATGATATTCTTCATGTTTATTTATTTATTTCATTGAATTTTCATAGATGATATTAAGCATTGATACATCTAGGCCCTTGGGATCTATGATTTTATTTTTAATTATATTTTCTTTGTTTCATTGTTATGGATGATATCAAAACCATTAGTGTTGAGTATTTTATGGTGAATTCAAATATGATGATATTTTTGGTAGTTTTCAATTCATGAGAGATGTAAAGTAAGAGTCAATTTATTGAAAGTGGTAAGGGTTTCTCATAAAAACATAAAACATAATGTCATATTTTGACAATGTATCTGGTCTAGCACTATCAATTTGACCTACAACATTAAGATTTGTACCATTTATTGATAAACAAAGGAATATCTCAAAGGAAGATTATAATTTTAGTTGTATGATAATTTTTCAGAGATGATGTTATAGAGGAGTCTCAAAGTAAAGGGAATACTGATAATAATAAACCTACCTCAAAAAATGATAAGAAAAATGGATCTATCTTATATGGAAAGAGAAAAGAAAATCCAAATAAAAAATGGGGGGTGAGTAGGATCTATTAAGAAATTTTTAAATTTTTTAAAGGATAAAAAAAAAGATGAACCTCCTATAAAATGTAGGTTTAAGATTTACAACTAGAAATATGATGGGAAAATAATTTGTGGCTAAAAATTGACACCATAAAAAATATTAAATTTTTTGAACAATGTCATGCCCATAATTTTTGTTAGAAAAACCCAATAATTTTTTTTGTTATTTGTCAACCTATATGAAAGTTGGGGAAACTTCATTTGGATGCAATTTTGACTAACGAGTGATAGACAATGATATAATTAAATAACTCCTTCCACTTAAGGCATTATCAAATAGCTATACTCTATTATATCTTGCTTGAACTGAATTAACATATTTATAAGATGTTACTATTAATGTTAACATTGACCTTAATACCCATGTTAAGAATTTAATATATGAATATATATATTCTCCATTAACCAACATATGGTAATGTTAGTTCCACGTTACATTAGTTTCTTACAAATTCTCTTGTGATGCAAGTTCATATGTGGTTACCGATATTTTTGCATTTACCAACCGAAAGATATTAGCTCTCTAAAGGCTTAAAATAGTAATTACTAATCCTACTGATAATATTATATCATTCGATAGAAATTGCAATAGTATAAAATTTCTCAATTATCCCTTTCATATTCATATTAATATTACTTACCATCAAATTATATTCACATAAATATTGGAGGTATCTAATTACTACTTCATATTTATATTAATATTTCCAATTATCAAAGATAAGGTCCACATGTAGTAGCATTTGTTTATTATCATTTGACTCATGTTGAGTTGAATGTCTCTATAGTAAAATCCCCTAAATTTTGTGGATTAATTAAATTTTATTACCGAGAAAACATTCTATCATATGCTTTAATATAATTGTTCTAATATATTCTTATTAAAGAAAAATAATGACAATAAAAAAATAAATTAAAATGAATAAGATATTATAAAAATAAAATAAATACCCCAATTAAAAAATCTTATCATATATACTACTCACTATAATAATAAGAGAAGCCTCTTTTATTTATTTATTTATTTAATTTAACTAGCATATAAATATCTAAATATCGTACTAAATTCTAAAATAAATAAGATAAAGCCTAAGCTCCTAAAGAAAGGACTTTAAGAGAAATGCCACGATTCTTAATTTCTTTCTCTTTTTTTTTTAAAAGAAACTAGAAATTTCAAAGGATTTAAATGAATTGCTAAACTACTCATGAACGGGCCCTATTAAGTTTATTTTAAATTTTAAGCACAAGAACATATGGATTGGGAATTAAAATACTTTAGTGGCCGGTGCACTAACTGTCCATTCTAATACCATTCACTAGGGTAGAAGACCCAGTATCTGCCAAGGCTAATTTTGTGCAATCATAGAATTCAAACGTACGTCGAATCGAAAAAAAAAATTATGGGTTTTTTCGCTCATGATCGGCTTGTGGGCAATTTGGTCGCCACCTAATGTCCCAATATCCGCCCGTTATAATTTCAATCAATTATAACTGTTTTATCATTCAAATCCACTCAAAAGTCAATGGGTCACATTCACTTTAGCACTTAATGAGCAGCCATTGGTGTTTTTGTAATTATTTATTCAATAAAATAAAGTTTTTTAATAGATCAAAGTGAATTTTTTTGGGGGTTTTAAGTGAGCGTGAAGGTGACCCTAATTCAATAGGCGGCGGTAACTGGGACTTCTCCCCTACAATCTTTTGAGCAATCTTTCTTTACGACAAAGGAGGATTTAACCGCTAAGACAAAGACTGATAATTTAAAAATATAAATACATGCATTGCTGTTATTAATTCGTCAGACAAAGTAATAACTATGGCAGCTTTATCCCAAACTTATCATCCTATTATTTTAAATTGCCATTATCAATAGCTTTAAAGTTAATATTATCTTTTAAGTAGGAATATTAATGATAGTATAATTATTCAATTGCCCGGGGATATTAGCATTACTTTCACTATTATTAATATTAACCGTTGAGACGATGAAATCTGCAGCACCCAAGACAACAGTATGATTTATAACTGAGATCTCATGATTTACTGCTGCAATAAAGGTAGATTAATTTTAACGTTGAAAACAAACTTGACCAGTGATAGCAAGATGGTAACCATTACCCAAATGCCACCACTTCGTGAGCCAGCGTGGTAATGATAAGAGGCATAAACTGCTGTATCTGAACTATTCATTATTTATTTCATGTAGCATTTATTCATTACTTGCTTCTGATTCAAATCCATTGCCGAATAAAGGTTGATTTGAGTGCTTTCTGCTAACTTTGGGTTAGGATCAGTATGCATTTAAACCTTAGGATCCGTAGCAACCCCCAGCTAGTAACTACCATTTTATGGTGAAAATTTATAAAATATCGGTATTGCTGTTGGTTTGCATTTAAACCTTAGCAGCTGATAATGATACCAACATAATATCCGAACCATCTCTTTGGCTGAACTAATCTGGAGAAAGAGACAACTAAAAACGAATACTATTTTGTGTGATGGTGAGAAATCGGCATCTTACGGGTTTCTTTTGTTGAATTTTATTTCCATATCCATAACCAATGTTTGTAAATTGTACCCATTGGTAAACATGGGAATCATAATAAAAAAATGCAATATTTGAAAGATATGAGTTGATCTTTCATTTTCCATTGGACATACCTATGTAAAGTTCGCTTGTTATACCGCGACACAACCTGTTCAAGCTTTTCACCGGTATTTAAAACAATGTTTGAAACTTTGCTGTGAATTGTACTTTTTGTCTAAGAGCTAATTTATTCATGTTTCAACTACTGCCATCTAATATTACCTCAAAGTTTTCCATGCTACAAAATGTGCCAGTATAATTTTTTTCTCTTCTACCCACAGCTTTGGTGCCTGGAAAGATTTCCCATCGTCCTCTTTGACCTATTCATCTGCGCCAATGCTTACACTCTACAACGATCTTCTAAAACTAAAGGCTCAAGACTAGTATTCTTGCTGGTCACTTGCCAATGGTGCATTATAGAACGGGTGCCAGTCTGTGCATGACAGATCACACGTGAAGAGACATGCAAATCATGAATTGCATTCTTTTGCAACAAGGGTTTGAGATGGTTAGAGGAACAACAACGCTATTCCATTGTGTCTGGCTGGCTTCATCCTTTCAGGAAGCACACACGAGTCACAGATGAAAGTTCTTGGAAAAGATCCTCGCTATTGTTATTCTCTGATTTTTTTTCTTTTTTGCAGAAAATTAATGCTAGCTTGGGTGCCACAGGGGAGGTCTCGTCCTTCTGAAGGGAAGGAAAAACCCTTTGTGTGATCGTCGTGCCCTTAGGGCCGCGGCCAACACAGTGTAGCCCTGTTCCTGTTATAATATGTACATTATAACATTTTATGAGCATAAAATTTCTTTTTCTCTCCTTTTTCTTATATACATTCATAAGAAGGAAATATACTGCACAGATCAAAACTAAATAAAAAGAATATACATATTTAAATTGCAACTTAAAATGAAAACCCTTCTTTCTGGAGGTGTATCTAATATATCACACATTTCCTTCTTGTTTCAATCCTTCTTACTTCTTTGTGTACTAAACTCACACTTATATCTACAATGTTCAAAGAATTTTTTTTCAAAGAGCTCAGAATGTTCGTCCCAATTTCAGGAAACTACAACTAAGTCTACATGATATTTCCTTCATTGCCAATGGAATACAACACTTTGTTTCAAACACTTTGTTGTGCCCAAACTAAATTTTTTTGCTTCACTAAGGCATTTTGCTTAATTGAGTCTTAATCTTGTTAAAGTGATGTCAGAAGGTCATGTTTGGACTTTTTAAATATGCAGTTTGTGTCAGTTTCATGTCAGTCTATTACTAAAGAAATTCAAGAAAAGTAAAAATCTAAAGGAAAATCATCGAAATTTTCTATCTCTGAAGAGGGGAGCACATTTTTAAAAAGGCGCCCTATCTTTTAGGGGCTCAGATCATGTTTTTAGGGTTTGTTACCTCTAGCAGACATTTGTTTGGTATCACGCTAGCTTTGCAACGAGCTATTAAGCTTATCAAACAGACCTGTTTCATGCAAATTACGAAAAATATAGCGCAAAATGAGAGGAACGACAAAATTGGCTAACAATGGAAAAAAGGCAGCTTTTGAGAAAGGTGCCCATCTTTTTGAGGTGTCAAATGAAGGTTTTTTACTAAATGCCACTCAAGATGTTTGTCTTACATTTGTTCAAGCTTTGTGACACATCTGTCAGTGGGTGAATCTAAGTTGCTGAAATGTCTGAGCCAAAGGTCAAACATGGGGTCGAATCTTGGTCAAAATATCAAGGAATAAGCAAAAGAGCACATTTTCAGAAAGGCGCCTAAGCTTTTGAAGCCTTTAATGCCTTCTTTTTTATGTTCTCAGATATTCATCTTCTCTGTGTTACATTAAGCTTTCGGTTGCCTATCTCCATCAAATCAGGAAATGACTTGTCAGCCGACAGTCAAAGTTTTAGTGTTATTTTGGTCAGTTTTAGAAATGGCTAAGTCTAGAGGAAAAAGAGAAACTTTTCAAAAAGGCGCCCTTGATTTTCACTCCTCAGATGATCTTTTCTGGAGAAATGTTCCTTTGCAGCTGTCATGTGGAATGAGGTCAGCTCCGCAATGAGCCTGTGATCTAGTCCTAAAACTTGGTCAATCATAAGTTATGAAGGATTTGTTTTTCCCTTCATACGAGATGGAGATGAGTAAATTTGACTAAGTCTGAGAAAAAGAGCAACTTTTGAAAAAGGCGCTTGAATTTTTAACCCTTCAGATCTTAGTTTTATGATATTCAGTCTCAAGGTACCTTTTGATCAGTTTTTGTCTTATTTTGTGATGCACCTATCTGCCAGCCAATCAGTAAAGTCAGTCAGCCAGTGTCAGGGATTGAACAGAGGTTCTGAAAGAGGTTCAAATCCAAATTTTCATCAAAATTGGTTAAGTCTGGAAAATGCCTAGAGAGGTCAAAATTGATTTTTAGAAAGAAGTTGACTGGTGCACCCTAACTTGAGTTCTGACTTCAGTTAGACTGAACGATTTATGGGTTGTCATCTCCAGTTAACATTTTGGCATGTTGAGTGTTCTTTCAGTTTGTATATCGAGTTAACTAGTTTGCATGTCCAGTTAACTGACTTTGCATGTTGAGTTAACTTGTTTGCATGTCTACTTAACTAAAGTGCATGTTTGAAAATCAACTTGAGTTTGAATGCATGATGCATTAATTGAATTTTTGTGAAGATTTTGAGAAGTTGACACTTCATTATATATTTTAACTTTAGTCTTCAAAATGGACGCTTTAGTTAAGATTTTTAACTAAAGATTTAAAGCATGAATTTTGAGTTGTGAAGTATGGCGACCTTAATATGGAATTGTCAACTGAAGCTTAATTCACATGATGCTTAAAATAGATTTTGCAACTGAATTCTTAATAAGGTGACTTTAGTTCTAAAGCATGGTGCTTTATTTAGCTCATTTTAGTCTTCAGTTAACTAAATTGAGGTCCAATCACAAGCCAAGCGCAATTTTCAAGGTTGCATGCATTTCTTACAAATTTTAGTGATGAAACTCTATTTATTCAAGCTTAGGCGTCCATTATTCTTCATCACAAGCTTAGAGAAATACATTCTTCTTAAGCAAGCAGCGATTTAAAGGTTTTACAAGTGTCAGAATTCAGCGTTCTTCATAGCAATGGATTCAATTTGTTCAAAAGAAGAATATTCTAGACTTTGTTTTCAGTTTGCATGTAGGTTTCATCGAATTCAAAAACAAAGATAGGTGAATCCTACAGAAGCAGAGCAAATAAAACCTTCTTTCTTTTGTCTTATTTCTTCTATTTCTCATCTTAGGTACTTTCTTCGCATGTCAAAGAAATTCAACATATTTTTAGAATTTGATCATGTGGGTTCGCATACTTCAGTATTTGCAGCAAAACCCATGTCTTAGATTTTTTTCGAGAAAATTGGCCTGTAGTCTTCATTCTGAAGCTCTGTGCTTTTTTCGGAGACTCTCTTTGCATGTGGGTCTAAAACACATTTTTTTGAGAATCAAGCTATCTGGGTTGTCTTAGAATTTGATTCTGCACAAAACCCACGTTTTAGAAAAATTCTAAAATTTTATCCCGCCATAGGCTATTTTTAGCCTTGTCTAGAGATTTTCAGTTTTTCCAGAAAGTTGTTCAAGTATATTCGACTTTATAGTCAAAAGTACTCATTTTCAAAATGCAATTCAATCTCATTGATTATAAGACCAAATCGGTTCTTATACATGATTTTGTCAGAACTTTAGATATAGACTTAAGTCATGTTTATCTAGTGGTTAATTTGAGCAGTCTAGAGGGAGTTAGCAACAATTCATTGAGAAATCTTGAATGTTCCGGATTGTTGGCAGCGACATTTATTCCTGTTACCACTTTTGATCTCAAGTTCATTCTTTCTTGCATCAAGCATTATGACTCGTCTTCACGACAAATCAAATTAGCTAATGGGAGGGTTATCTGCAGTCTCAAGCCGAAGGATGTAGAGAAATGTTTTGCTATTCCTCCTCGTTTAGATAATTTCACTATGGTTATTGAGGCCTGTGAGAAGATATGGGATGGAGATCAGGAACGTTCACAAAGAAAGGTGGCTCAAAGATGGTTGAAAGTTCAAAAGACTAACATGCCTAAAAAGGTTGGTCGTGGTGAATTCAAGGATGAGGTCGTTGTTTTGATAACTTTGCTCAATCAAGTTACAGGTCAAGAAGATGCTAGCACTTTTCGGTCATGGATGTTTTACGTTATTTCTAGAATTCTTGATGGCACAAAACATTTTGACTGGGCTATGTTGATTAGTGATTGCCTACATCAGCAAATTACTGATTTTCTCAGATTTCATGAATTTTGTATGGTGTCCTACTTGGTCTACTTAGTTTCCTTTCAAGGCAGCTACAGGAATCTAAAAACTAATGGCACTCTTGGTGTTCAATGTGTTCATGAGTACTATTCTCAGTTGGAGTTTTCTAAATTTGAATAAGATTTTTGAGCAGTGAATGATCAATTTTCTATGAGGACAGTTAGAGATCTTGACAATGAAATGCACATCCGTATTTCTGCCAAGGCAAAATCAGCGATGGAGACTTGGGCGGATTGGTTTATTCAATTCCCTACTTTCACATACATTCGGGTTTATGGATATGTTGTAGAGCCTCTGATGTTGTCGAGGTATCCTTCAGAAAAGATCATCTTCATGGAGTTTCTCAGACAGATGCAACATGTTCATTCCTTTCTTCATAGTTGTCATAAGATTGCGACTATTTTTCCATTTGGATTGGGCATTTTCACATGCAGAACTGCAGCAGATGCCAAGCATATGTCAACCAAGATGGAAATATTCAAACTCAAAACTCATACTGAGAGGCTTTCCTATGATCCTTTGGGTCATTATGCAGCCAGGTTGGAGTGAGGGATTGCACATAAGCCAGCACTTGAAGATTTCTAGACTAATTGTGAAGATGAATTTGAGGTTCATCGTCGTCACTATTGCAGACTCACTATCGCTCAGCTCTCTGATTACTTATTAAAGGATGTTGATGGTTTATCAGATGATGATGGAGAAGTTCTTCTCAATTCATATATCAGAGCTCAAATTGCTCAGTAGCCACTTCGCTCACTAGATTGGTATGCTAAAGAGAATACTTCTATTAAGGAGGTATCTAGATCGGTTATCAAGACCAGCAAGCAGCTCTTGGAGAGTAAACGAAGGAGAAAGTCAGTTTCTATGACAGAGCCACCAGTGAATTTTTCTTCATTGCCTTATACTTCGAGGTCAAGGCCTTGGGTCAAGGCTATTGTGATACCTCCTGAAGGAGTTAGACTCAGTGGAAACACAGGAAAGAGGACTACTGGTTAAAGGAAGTAGAAGCAAGTTGAGAATGTACCTGAGATTCTGATAGAGATAGTCATTCAGGCTGAGCCTCATGTTTCACCTCGTAGTTCACCACATGTGCAACCTATTGACATAGATTCAGAGCCTGAGATACCAATTCGAGTAGGATCAGAGACAATTGAACATTGAATTTTTTTTTTAAAACTAAATCTTCACATTCAGGCACCTATAGCGGCTAAACCGTGAAGAATTTGAAGATGATGCAAACTAGATTCTTGTCACATTTTAATGTAGATTCAAAAAATATTGTTTTCAAATTTTTTGGAATTAGATTCCACTTCTTTTTCCATCTCCCACGAAAACTAATTTTTTTCAAAAAATAACATTTTTAAAAAGTGATGCACACCGTATAATGCATAACTTTTTTTCCATGAAGGATAAAATTCTAATTCTTTCGAATTTAGATTCGTAACTCCGATATCTAGTGCTTCCACTTAGTTGGATAGGCTTTTATTGAATATTTTTTCTTTAATCAAGTTTCAAAGTCAAACCAATTATTATTCAGACATAGCGCGACCGTATAACGCATAAATTTTTTTGTATATATTGAAATTCATTTTTTTTTCTATTGGATCAAGGACTTCAATATCTGGTGCACTCATATTTTTCAATTTTTTTTTTGATAGTCTGCTATTTTTCCACATGTGCATAACAGAGACCTTCATTTTCGATGAAAAACCTATGTTTAATAAAAATAAAAAAAACATAATTAAACCAAAACATATTAAAATTATATTCGTTGGATAGCTCATTATGAGGACTACCTGATTCCAGTTGGGTTTGTGAATATTCCTCCATTTTTATCCTCAAACCGAGCTTCAAAGTGCCAAAATTCAAGTTTTTTTCTGTCTCAGGGGGCGATGAGGAATAAAGGGGGTTCAAGCGAACCCCTAGGGGTTTGCTCGAACCAGGGTTCATTCAAACCCTGGTTGATTCGAACCCCCCTTCTATAAGGGGTTTTGATGGCATTTTCGGCAGAAAATTATTAAGAGGGTTCGGCCGAACCTAGGTTCTACCGAACCCCTAATTGGTTCGGTTGAACCAATAGGTTTGTACAAACCCCTAAAATCAAGTTTTTTTCCATGCATTCATTTTTTGTGAGTTTTCCTTCCTCACTTCAATTGTAAACCACTATTGTGGCTTCACCATTGCTCGAGATTTCAGTAGCAGAGAGTTTAGCCAAGGATCGAGTTCTTGTGTCTTAGTTGTCTATTGCATATGATGCCTTGGAGATTGATGAAGATCAAGAGAAAGTTTTTACTTGGAGGGAGCAACACCTTTTCAAAATGGAAATATGTGAAAAGATCTCTACCAAATTGTTTTCACTGAAAGATAATGTTGTTGGGGCTCTTGCACTTGTTAGTGGTTTTGTTGTTCAGATTTTGTGTCATTACCTTCTTGAAGATGGCACATATATTGCACTAAATGAAGTACAAGCTGAGTTTGAAAAGTTGATTCGTGATAGCCTTGAGAGAGATCCTATGGCAACTAAGTTGGAGGATATTTCAGTTATTTCAACTATTTTCAAAAAGGTGGCTGAAGATGTCAGAGAATGCATGCAAACAGTCAAGGAAAGTGATAGAGAACTGAAGAAATGGATTTTTTTTTGGATAGCATCAAAGTGCCAGAAGACAAAGAGATTGATGAGTTCTTGGTCAAAGTGTTAGACTGAGATGATGTGGAGTGATCTGCTAGTTGGAACCTGCAGTTAATTTTGAGGATAGAATCAAGAGTAGCAGTTAACTCAGCTTTTAGTCTTGAGTTCACTTGCTGACTTCATACATGCATATCTCTTCCTTGGAATTATCTTCACAAGAGTTAGGGTTAGGGTTTCTAGTTAACTAAGGGTAGTGTCCAGTTAACTTTGCTTTAAATAAGGATGTGCATGCTTGCACATTGTCCATTTAGGTTAGATGTATCGGTTAACTGATGGTAGCTTTCCAGTTAACTATATAGTTTACTTTATTAGGGTTTAGTAATAAATCTTGCATGCATTGCAAGACTATAGTTGACTCAAGGTGATTTTAGGGTTCCCTACACCTTCTGATGTATATAAATAAGAGCTTTTGCTCATTTGTAATTAACTTTTGCACGAGAGAGAAATATATGTTGTGCCTACCTTGCCCTCAATATTGCTCGTTATGTATCTGTTCATGCATTTTTACTATTATGATGAATTGTTATGCCACTTGGGTTTCATGCAATTATAATGGTGAATTCTTTCCTTAGATAAAATTTGTTTTGTGTTCAATAAACTTGTCCAGATTGAGCTAATAGATGTGCCACCTTGCCTTCAAGTTGAGAATTTGTACTTGGTTATTGTGTGATATGTGTGAATAATAAACTTATTCAGATTGAGCTAATAGCTGTGCCACCTTGCCTTCAAGTTGAGAATCTATACTTAGTTTATCGTATATTGTTGTTTCCAATAAACTTGTTTAGATTGAGCTGATAGATGTGCCACCTTTCCTTCAAGTTGAGAATCTATACTTGTTTATCGTCAGATAGTCATCCTTGCTCCATTTCATCATGCTCTATTTTCTTGAGGAAAATGGATAGATTTTAAGTAATTAAGCCTAGTTGTAGTTAGTAATTTGCGAAACTAGAAAATACATAGCTGCAACGTATATAGTTTTCAAGAAAGCCTTGTACCTCTTACAGCTGAGACAAAAAGACAGGATATAGTTTAGTTTACTTTCCTTTTCAAATCACTTTTGTCAAGCACAAAGAGGGAGTTTCCCCTCCTAATTTGAAGAACACTCATTGTGTAGTGTGCATAGCTATCCGTACCAACTCTTACTCCAGAGGTGCTAGTTGTTACGCCAACACACTCAAACTCATGGAATATGTTTCCTTACTCAGTACAAACACAAAAAATAACAAATGAACAACAAACCAACGGACAAAGACTTGCTCTCCACCCTACTGTAATGGCGTCATGGAGTCTCATGGACTCTAGCCATACCCCCAAGCAAGCAATTCTTTTTAGCTCCATGATGATAAATGTAGCATTTCTTTCATTGTTACAAAGAGATAAACCTAACTTGGCACAAATCTCATACAACTAGGTTCTCTACTTTCTATTTTCCACCATGTTCCATACAATATGACACTTTCTTACAACCAATAAACAAGGGAAAATGGGAACAGGAAAAACTTATCTTTTTTTCTTTAGGTGAAGGGAAACTCTTTTATCCATATTTCCTCTCCAATCCAAGCCATCTTGATCACTATTTTTTTTTAGAGTGGTGGACTCCTTTCCTCTTCTCATTCTTTCTTCTATCTTCACTCAAGTTCTCCAAGAAGAGAAGTGGGAAACACCACCCTCTTCCTTACTCTCCAAGATATATAGTTAGTTTCCACTTGCAACCTTGAATGGGGAGGTGTGTAGTGTACCTCCCTCCATCAATGAGGGTCTTTCCTCATTAAACATGGGAACATGCACTTGGACAACTACCCCCATCTTTTCATCTCATCCTCTCCTCAAAACTCATTACTCTCCTTTATGAGAACATTTCAAGAGTCAAATCATGTCCTTGTGGTCCTATTGCATGCCCACTTGAACCCTACCACTATGTTAAAGACCCTAGGGGGTTTATTTTTGCCTCCCAACCTAAGAAATTGACTAAAATCCCTCTTTAAAGACCTTCTTAAGGACCTATCCATATTTTAACTTGGATAATGGTTTCTAAACCTTAATCCCCAACTTACATTTCACATGACCACAAAAAAATACCCTCTCAATCCAAAATATAAATTATCCCTTCTTACATCAACCCTCACCACCTTACTAAATACAAACATATTAACTTTATATCTTTCCATGTTCTGAAAGGGGTCAAATTCACAGCCACAAGAAGATGTCTTTCGATCTACTTGATGGTTTTCCTTCCTCGTACTAGCACTTGACTTTCCTGCACATTACTAATACAATCGTAAGAACAATCATATTAAATTGATAGCTAAACTAAGATTTAATTGTATAACAATTCCATTTATAATTTCAATTTCATATTCCCATTTTACGAGTACCTAACACCTTCACAATAGTGACATTGACACAATTATCAAGGTGAAATACAAGAATATGGTCACCCAATCACATTATTTATTGCTCATAGAAAACATATAACAAATTAGGTTTAGCATTAATCATAATGCAAAGTGGGGTCTTACAAACAATATATCATAGAAAAAAGAAGAAAATTCAACAATAAGATGGAAAATAAAGGAGGAATATCTTCATGTTTTAAACATGTCATGGAATATGTTATATTCAAATAGAAAAAAACTTGTTGCATGTGGAGGTATAATTCAAACTCAATTTAGAAAGATGATGTGCGCAACACAAATGGAAAAGATTGTTTAATTCAATGTTGCTTTTCATATTTGGAATACAGAGTGTCCTATGATAGACTATCCAAAACATAATGATTTATTGTAATTATAGGCATTCCTAACTTTCCTAATGCACATTGGTCAATAAGAATAGATGGGAATGGAAAATTTTTCTTGCTAAAACAAAAAAAAAAGGATGTCTAGGATAGACCAGTAAGCTTTTATTTAGATTAATGTATAGATAAACTCATAGTAATAGATAATAATTCTTAGGTATGCATGTGTATACTATAAAAACTCATAGTAAGAATAGATTATCAATTTGAAATGGTCAAGAAATATTTGAATTAAATTGGAAGTATGGATGCCACACAACTGTCGAAAATTTGATGTGTGTAGTGGTGTATGGGGCTTGGGGCTTCAATAATGCAAGTTCAAAGGAATAATTTATTTGTGTAAAGCTACAAAAAATTTCCTCGACATATATATTTTTTATTCATTGCATTGATCACATATTGAATTTAGCATTTAAATATGGACAAGTTTTGTAAAATTTCAAAAAATGAAGATCTAGTTTGTGAGCTCCACTCATACTTTTTGTTGAAGCACCAAATAGTTTTTAGAATTTCAATATTTTTTTGAAGGAATAATCATAGGTTCAAATAATATTCTTAAGGGTTTTGATACCAAATGGATCTCCTTTCATGTTCCAACAAAAAGAGATTTTATAGAATATCTATCCTTAATTAGATTAATGTACAAACATCACCTCATGGTAGACAAAGCTCCTAATCTCTTATTTAGATAAAGTTCAACAAAGGAGTTTCTAAATTTACAACTTGGTAAAAAATAGGCTTTTAAAAGAGATAAAACTATTATAAAAAAGAAATTTCATTAGGTAGAAGAGGAAAGCTCATAAGATGTGACACTTATTAAAAAATTCCTAACGTCAATGTGAATAGCAACCAAAAGAATAAATAGTAGAAAAATAGAAAAAAATATAGAAAAATGATAGAGAAACAAAAATAGAAAATAGACCTACTTTTGATTAGCCAACTTCTTATGCTTGAAGCTCCATGTCATTCTTTGGTTATAAAATTGACTTGATCCTCAAACAAACTTTGTAGAGTGTTGTCATATAAATCAATGATACCAAAACTAAGGGTTGGGGATTTTTCCTTAGTTCTATTAATCATCCCTTCTCCAATTGTCTTTATTTTCCTTTTATGTAGTTTATTCTAAAGGATAAATAGGTTGGTTGCTAAAATATTAATTTTTTAATTGAATTTCATTATTTTTACAAGATTGATCTTCAAATCATCCTAATTTTCTTATGACATTCATTATTTGGTCAATATTTTCCCAATATGAAACATAGTGGATAACTTATTTAATTCCTACTATAAATCATAGTCAAATCCACATAGCCATTACCCACTTCAATATTCTCTATTTTATTGAACAATTTGAATGTCTTACATTTTGGTTTTAAGATTTTGGAGTTGCCAAAGAAACCAATTCAAAATACTATTTTAGATATCAAGAATCTCTTTTGACACTTGGATATTTTTTTTAGATCTACATAGTTATAGAAATATAAATATACACTATGATTATGAGCATTGGTCATTAACTACATCTTTAAAAATGCATCATCCAACTTCATAGGTTTTCTGGTAGCTAGTTGGTTAGCAAGCCCAATGCTAGCATGGAAACTGGATGAAGGCCTTTCTATTTTGACACACGTACCTTTTTCTACCCCTAAAATAAGAATATAAATAAGAGGTGTTTATATAGGTTGAGAGGAATTTGAGGGCACCAATAGTTTGATAACCTTAGCACCATTTTAATCTTTGAGCACTTAGGCTATTGAAACCTTGATGGTGTTATCAATGACCATTATTTTGGGATAATTATGGGGAGAGATAGTAACACATAGGGATCTTGGGCAATTATAGAAGGGTGTTCAAGGACATGGTGGAGGGCAAGGGATTTTTAGTGCCTAAAAGAGCCAAATTCCTAATTGTGGGTGTGTAGGAGGTCAGTGTCATCAACACCAATCGGAGAGTAGAAGGTAAGCAAGCCTCTAAAAACCTTGGGTTTTTAAAAATTTCTTCTAATGCTTAAATGAAAAAGGTTATTAATAGGGAAAGAACCAAATTAAAGGATACCACCGTATTTATGGTGGTTGTCAATGTTAACAAGATTCTTGCCAGAAAGTTTCTTGACAGTTGGTTTTCTAATGTCTAAGAGAGCAAGTTTGGAATCCAAATTAGTTTCTCTAGGATGTTGTAGAAGTGGTTTTTTGTAATTTTCCTAAAAAATCACTCCAAGTAAGAGAAAGTCTTGTCTAAGTCTGACTAGAACCTAGGTGGGTGTATTTTTAGAACCTTTCCATGGTCCCCTAGGGCTATCACAGGTGAGGTACTTGCATTGTTGTGCCCTAGGTGGGTTGTGCTCAAAGGCCTAGACCCTAAGTTCTAGAATTTCATCTTGCATTTACTCTCACCAATCGAGATGGTGGTTCGAAATGATGAAGCTAAGTTGTCTCTACCCCATCTTGATGCATCTGCCCTAGTGTCTCTAAATCATGGAGTGGAAATCCCCAAAGGCATTGAATTGGATGATGATGAAAATCACCTTGTATTTCCCCTGGAGGTTATGGGTGGCATAAATTCCTGTTATCTTTTTCATTAAGAAGGACACATCAAGAAAAACTACCCTTTAATCCAAAATAAGTGTTAAAGGAAGGAAGAATAACCTCCCTAGTTCTAACTCTAATACAATGATACTCATAGATAGCTCTGAGAGGAACCAAAAGGTGGTTGAAAAAGCAATTGCTTCATTCCCATGCCCTAGCTAGGACACCATGTCAGGTTGTCCTAAAAACCTTGAACCACCTAAAGATGTTTTATACCCTTTGACAATGTGGTATTCCCTTGGTTCGTCGAACTCTAGGTAGCCATTGTGTAGCAATGCTACTGATGTCACGCTCAATAATTCTTTCAAGCCTCTTTCAAAGGTAGTTGGAACTATTGATTTGACCCATAAAGAGTGTGCATAAAGGACTCTCCTAGGGCCGCGAATGTCAAGTTGAAACCCTCCTTCCCCCTCGCCACTCGCATTAGGACTTATAAGTGAAAAGGTGCTAATCCAAAATTTGAATTCCCAATAGTTTGCCATGATAGAAATTAGGAAGAGAATTGAAGAGAATTTTCTTAAGGAACCTGTTAAAATTTTGATAGTCCTAGAACTCTTTCAGTTCAAAGAGACTCTAGCAAGTTAATCTTAATTGAGAATAAACATGGTGCTAATATGGTTGAGGGTGTTGTGTTGGAAAGTGACAATAGGGTCACCTCTATGTTGAGTGACCTTGAATCAAGCATTGGAGAAAAGCACCCCTACATCATTGATAGTAAACCTAAACCTAGTAAAACTCTAAATTCAAATGCTTTAAATGGGGTTGAGTGGAGGATCGAGAGTGTACCTACTATTGGTTGCTCTCTACACAAGAGTGAGACCCCATATTGCTTTTTGACCAAAAACAACCACCTCAACCCTATTAGTAACCTTGTGCTGGATAATAATCTTCAACAAGACAATAAGTTATTGGTATCCTTTGAGCCAAAAGGTAATGTGGATCAGTATACTAAGGAGGCTTGTGCATTAAACAATGATAAATATGTTGAAATTAAAATTGCAGAATCCTACACTTTTGAACAAGGGGATAATCCCAAGACTAAAAGAAAAAACAAAATAAAAATAAAGAAGAAAATGTAACATGGATCCAATTGAAAATTTTTGAACTAGCAACAAAGAGAATATCATAGAAATGCATGCTAGAAAATCTCCCAAGCCAAAAAATGGGCCTGATAGGCCAAGGAAGAATGAGAACTCTAGAGTTTTTGGCAAGAATATTCAAGTTTCTAAAGCTAAGAGGAAAAATACAATCTTAATAATTCAATCACCTATTACTAAAAGAGAAAAATTTGAGGAGGGGTTACCAAAGTGCTTTGAGAACTTTAAATGTGATCAAGAGGCATCACCCATGACCACTAAGAGTGAATCTTAATTGCATATCTTGGAATGTCTAGGGACTTGAGT
The DNA here is from genome assembly GCA_007258455.2 of Sequoia sempervirens. NCBI lineage: Eukaryota > Viridiplantae > Streptophyta > Pinopsida > Cupressales > Cupressaceae > Sequoia > Sequoia sempervirens. The sequence goes on from VDFB02270651.1 coordinate 1,476,671, forward strand.
CCCTAAAAAAAAAAAATTGTTAGAAGGTTTCTGAACCTAGAGAAACTAAAAGACTTAGTCTTGCTTCAAGAAACTAAAGTAGTTAGGTTCACCTTAGACACCAACTTGAGATTTATTTAGAATGGGTCCACCTACTTCAACACCAAACATGAGAAGGGGAAAGGGGGTGTTTCCATTCTCATTACCAACAAGTGGGCCTAGGCAGTATGTTACCAATCATGGTATCTCACCTTGCAACAAGGCAGTGTAGGTCACCATGGAAAAAGATGGTGACAAATTGGGGGCTTTCTCTATTTACACTCCCAATGATCATAGAGAAATAGAAAAGTTATGGAAATGTCTTGTCAACCTACCTAATGTTCCTTAGATATTGTGGGGCGACTTTAATATGGTAGAGCACATGAAAGAAAAATGTGGGGGTATAGATATGTCTTGGAAAGGAAGTAAGATATACTTCTAGCAGAAACTAAAAGCCAATCTAAAGCTAGCAGGCCCATTGGAAAAAGGGAAGGAGTGCAATGGGATATGATTTAGCTGGTACAATGCCCAGAAAGGGGAAAGGAGGATCTACTATAGGTTAGAATCTATGCAAACAAGGATTATTTTAGCTTCCTGCCAAACAAGGATGGTATGAAGGTTAGTGCACATCCCTATACCATTTCACATCATCACCCATCAAAGGAACTTTGGTCTCTGTAGACACGTAAAATATATTGATTGGCATTGTCCATTTGATCCTGACTTACTAACATCGTTTCTCCTTGAATCATCCCTTGGTCTAACCATTTAATCAAATTGCCCTATCTGATTAAATTCATCAATATTTGTATCTTAATTAAATAAATCATTTTATCTAATTGAGTCATCTCTCTTGTTAATTAAATCAATCCATTTGATCTAATTATCCCTATTTAATTAAATAATCAATTTATTTGATTAAATCTCTAAAGTCTATCCATTAAATTAAATAAATTAAAACCTTATTTGATTTTTAATCTAACACCATCTCTTTTAATTAAATAAATCAAAATCCTTATTTAATTAAGCTCTTGTCATATTCCTCCCTTATTTGATTAAATAAATCCATAAATCTAAGTCAAATAAGTCACATCATCTAACCTCTCTCATTAAATTAATTAACCCTTGATTAATTTAATCTAATCTCATGTCCCATCCTCTAGATAATGCAAGTTGCACATGAAAATAGATTTAATTCATTTATTAAATCCTTATTTTCCTCACATGGCATCTTTTGGAATATTCTCTTAATTTGAATTCAAAAATTCCAAGTCAACATGTACATCCAACAAGGCAATAACTTCCTCTTACATGTCCTTTTCCTTGAGCCAAGTGCCATTGATTACATTTTCCCTTCCCTCTTACATGTCATTTCAACAAATTTGAAATTCAAATTTATGAATTTATTGGCACAAACCCCAAATCTTACACATCCATCATCCATTCATAGCTTGACAAGTGGCACCATATCATTGGATGAATGTTAGTCCCACATTGCTCAAATTTGGACATACATCCATCTTGAAATCCTATAAATAAAATGATCATATCCTCATTTCATCATCCGCAATCCAAGCAAAGTTTCCATGCTCAAATATCTCTTGAATTTCATCCATTATCATTGAATCATAGCTAGGTTTTGCAGATTTTGGCTTGGAGTTCTCATTCTTCATCAACAAAAGTGGATCAATCATCATCAACATCTCAATCTTGCATCTTAGGAATTGGGAAAGGGCCAATTTTCACATCAAATTGGCACCAATTCCCCCATGGGATCATGAGTTTGCACATCTAATTAGGATTTAATCTTTGTTTTATCATTTTCATTGTGTTCTTTGTTATTTTCTTTCCTAGTTTGAAGTTGTAAATGGATTTCATGGGGAATCATTGTTTTGGCTTGCAATCACTTGTCTAACTTGTTTACTCTTGTTGTTTTGCAGGTACCAAGGTTGGGGTTCACACATTTGGCGCTAGAAGGAGGGCTGGATATCATTATTTCTAACCTTTTATTGAAATTTCTGCATTTTTCTTCACACACAGGAAATTCCAATGCTGGCTCATTAGCGTTGTTGTTTTGGCAACGCGGGCTCATCAGCGTCGCTATATGGCACCACTTAAAACACAAATTGTGCCACTGGACTCATCCTACCAAAAATTTTGAATTTCAAACTATGTCGCTGGGCTCGCTAACCTGTAGAAATTTTCAAAAAAATATCAAACTTCGATGCTGGACGCAAACTACGATGCTGGGTGAAAATTGTGACACAGTTGAGCTCTCTATCCCGACACATAGCACTGCTAATTGGTAAGCGACACTGTGAGGGCACCGCTGGGAGAACAAACTATGACACCTTCACGAGTTGCGATGCTGGGAGATAGTAAAAGGGAAAATTTAATTTTAGCAAGCGCTTTTGATTTATGACTAATTTTTCCTCTATTTTCTGCTTTTTTATTTCTGTGTTTTTCCAGAATTTGACTGGTTTTCCCTCTTTGTAGGTTGGGAATCAAAATCAAAAGAAAGAGAAGCATGAGAAGGATATTTCATTCAATCAAAGTGTTTTTAAACACTTTAGTGTTTGTTTAACACTTCTTTAATAATTTGTTACCTTCTCCTTCTTAGGACACTAGTCTTTGTTTGGGCTTAAAAAGAACCTTTTACATTTCTTGCAAAGGCTAAAACGAAATTTAGGATCACAACTTACTAGATTTTGTTTATTGGATTAACAAATTGAACAAATTTCTTTCACTTGTGATTTGGTGCTCTAAAACGAACTCACATTTTGCTTTGTGAATCTAAAAAGAACAAAGTGTATCTTTGTATTTTGTGAGGGCTTACTTAGACTAAAGCCATTGAAAAAGGACGTATGCGCTTCTCTCGCACTTTATAGCGATCTTGAGAAAAAAAAGGCCTTTTTCATAACTTTGGGTTAAGACAAAGCAATCACCTCCACACTTCGATTTGGGCTTAAAATTGAACAACATATTGTGCAAGTGTGAATGGGGGCTTTGTTGCATACATTCTCTCTCTTTGTTGCCAACAAGGATTGATCGAGTTACGAATATTGTTCTTCATTTGCTTTTGTTTATCCTAGAGGGCCTGCCTTGGGGAAAAAGTACTCACCCAAGGGAACGACTCAACCACTAACACTCTAAAGCCAAGAGTATTTTCAACCGAGATATAAATGTGGATATTGGACAAAATTCCAATATCACGTGGTTGATTCCGACAAGATGGATCCGAAAGGGGACTCTTGCCATATGGGTCAATCTCCACAAACAGAAAGTCCTTATTAAAACCCATGTGCTAGAATTTTCCAAAATCCTTTAATCTATTTGTTGGTGCAAGAACAGTCATTTTGAATCCACCCCACACTTTTACAGTCTTCTAGTAGAAATGGAAAGCATGCCATGGGAGTTTCATGGGTGTTGATGCTTGGCTACCTCGATTAACGTTAATGAGCCATGGAGGGGAGCTAGTGGGGTCAAGCATCTAACCATTCACTAGAGATAAGTGTATCTAGGCTTGTCCAAGTGGGAATCCAACAAATATTGTCTTACACATCCATAGGATTTTACTTATTCTTGGGTTACAAAATGCATTGCTTGATCGAAAACATTGTGGAAACAAACACTTAACATCATCCAAATTTCAAACCCTTTTGGAGACAAATACCATTGACTTAATCCATAGGTTATTGCTTTCCCCTGGGATTCACATCCTTAGAGGTTTCTAAACATTGGATTATATCTCAATTTGTCTCCTTAAGTAAACAATAGGAAAACCCTTGTCTTAAGTTCATTTGATTTCCACATAAACATATCTTGTGGAGTTTGAAGAAATTAAGACATTGGACATCTTAGTTTGAAAACTTAATCAAAGAAAGTGTTTTTGGTAAAATAAAGACATTAAGCAAAGCTAAGCAAAATAAATTTTCATGTGTGATTGAAGACCCACAAATCCCAAAGAAAAAATCATTGGAAATCCAATAATGAATGTTCAAATGAAATCATTTCTTGGTTACAAAGGTCTTTAGGAATTATTTGCATGCTCTTCAATACCTAGGTCTAGGCAAACAAAGTATCTTTTTTTAGGCTCACCTAAGGATCAAAACAAATCAAAAATCTTTTTTCATCCCTCAAAACATTAACACAAATCCATCTCACAAATCATCTTTTGGAAAATCTTGAAATCATCCTTGATACTAGGCTTTGTGGAAAAATAAAAAATCATCCAAATCATTGAGACTAAATCCTTGAAAACATTATCAAAATCACCTTTGGATAGGTATGTGTAGATGCATCCTTTTGCATATGCTTAGTCAAAGTTATCAAAATCATCTTGCCTAGCTTAGTATATGTAGATGAATCCTTCT
>VDFB02270651.1:1481161-1603533 GCA_007258455.2 Sequoia sempervirens
AGTGGGTGAATCTAAGTTGCTGAAATGTCTGAGCCAAAGGTCAAACATGGGGTCGAATCTTGGTCAAAATATCAAGGAATAAGCAAAAGAGCACATTTTCAGAAAGGCGCCTAAGCTTTTGAAGCCTTTAATGCCTTCTTTTTTATGTTCTCAGATATTCATCTTCTCTGTGTTACATTAAGCTTTCGGTTGCCTATCTCCATCAAATCAGGAAATGACTTGTCAGCCGACAGTCAAAGTTTTAGTGTTATTTTGGTCAGTTTTAGAAATGGCTAAGTCTAGAGGAAAAAGAGAAACTTTTCAAAAAGGCGCCCTTGATTTTCACTCCTCAGATGATCTTTTCTGGAGAAATGTTCCTTTGCAGCTGTCATGTGGAATGAGGTCAGCTCCGCAATGAGCCTGTGATCTAGTCCTAAAACTTGGTCAATCATAAGTTATGAAGGATTTGTTTTTCCCTTCATACGAGATGGAGATGAGTAAATTTGACTAAGTCTGAGAAAAAGAGCAACTTTTGAAAAAGGCGCTTGAATTTTTAACCCTTCAGATCTTAGTTTTATGATATTCAGTCTCAAGGTACCTTTTGATCAGTTTTTGTCTTATTTTGTGATGCACCTATCTGCCAGCCAATCAGTAAAGTCAGTCAGCCAGTGTCAGGGATTGAACAGAGGTTCTGAAAGAGGTTCAAATCCAAATTTTCATCAAAATTGGTTAAGTCTGGAAAATGCCTAGAGAGGTCAAAATTGATTTTTAGAAAGAAGTTGACTGGTGCACCCTAACTTGAGTTCTGACTTCAGTTAGACTGAACGATTTATGGGTTGTCATCTCCAGTTAACATTTTGGCATGTTGAGTGTTCTTTCAGTTTGTATATCGAGTTAACTAGTTTGCATGTCCAGTTAACTGACTTTGCATGTTGAGTTAACTTGTTTGCATGTCTACTTAACTAAAGTGCATGTTTGAAAATCAACTTGAGTTTGAATGCATGATGCATTAATTGAATTTTTGTGAAGATTTTGAGAAGTTGACACTTCATTATATATTTTAACTTTAGTCTTCAAAATGGACGCTTTAGTTAAGATTTTTAACTAAAGATTTAAAGCATGAATTTTGAGTTGTGAAGTATGGCGACCTTAATATGGAATTGTCAACTGAAGCTTAATTCACATGATGCTTAAAATAGATTTTGCAACTGAATTCTTAATAAGGTGACTTTAGTTCTAAAGCATGGTGCTTTATTTAGCTCATTTTAGTCTTCAGTTAACTAAATTGAGGTCCAATCACAAGCCAAGCGCAATTTTCAAGGTTGCATGCATTTCTTACAAATTTTAGTGATGAAACTCTATTTATTCAAGCTTAGGCGTCCATTATTCTTCATCACAAGCTTAGAGAAATACATTCTTCTTAAGCAAGCAGCGATTTAAAGGTTTTACAAGTGTCAGAATTCAGCGTTCTTCATAGCAATGGATTCAATTTGTTCAAAAGAAGAATATTCTAGACTTTGTTTTCAGTTTGCATGTAGGTTTCATCGAATTCAAAAACAAAGATAGGTGAATCCTACAGAAGCAGAGCAAATAAAACCTTCTTTCTTTTGTCTTATTTCTTCTATTTCTCATCTTAGGTACTTTCTTCGCATGTCAAAGAAATTCAACATATTTTTAGAATTTGATCATGTGGGTTCGCATACTTCAGTATTTGCAGCAAAACCCATGTCTTAGATTTTTTTCGAGAAAATTGGCCTGTAGTCTTCATTCTGAAGCTCTGTGCTTTTTTCGGAGACTCTCTTTGCATGTGGGTCTAAAACACATTTTTTTGAGAATCAAGCTATCTGGGTTGTCTTAGAATTTGATTCTGCACAAAACCCACGTTTTAGAAAAATTCTAAAATTTTATCCCGCCATAGGCTATTTTTAGCCTTGTCTAGAGATTTTCAGTTTTTCCAGAAAGTTGTTCAAGTATATTCGACTTTATAGTCAAAAGTACTCATTTTCAAAATGCAATTCAATCTCATTGATTATAAGACCAAATCGGTTCTTATACATGATTTTGTCAGAACTTTAGATATAGACTTAAGTCATGTTTATCTAGTGGTTAATTTGAGCAGTCTAGAGGGAGTTAGCAACAATTCATTGAGAAATCTTGAATGTTCCGGATTGTTGGCAGCGACATTTATTCCTGTTACCACTTTTGATCTCAAGTTCATTCTTTCTTGCATCAAGCATTATGACTCGTCTTCACGACAAATCAAATTAGCTAATGGGAGGGTTATCTGCAGTCTCAAGCCGAAGGATGTAGAGAAATGTTTTGCTATTCCTCCTCGTTTAGATAATTTCACTATGGTTATTGAGGCCTGTGAGAAGATATGGGATGGAGATCAGGAACGTTCACAAAGAAAGGTGGCTCAAAGATGGTTGAAAGTTCAAAAGACTAACATGCCTAAAAAGGTTGGTCGTGGTGAATTCAAGGATGAGGTCGTTGTTTTGATAACTTTGCTCAATCAAGTTACAGGTCAAGAAGATGCTAGCACTTTTCGGTCATGGATGTTTTACGTTATTTCTAGAATTCTTGATGGCACAAAACATTTTGACTGGGCTATGTTGATTAGTGATTGCCTACATCAGCAAATTACTGATTTTCTCAGATTTCATGAATTTTGTATGGTGTCCTACTTGGTCTACTTAGTTTCCTTTCAAGGCAGCTACAGGAATCTAAAAACTAATGGCACTCTTGGTGTTCAATGTGTTCATGAGTACTATTCTCAGTTGGAGTTTTCTAAATTTGAATAAGATTTTTGAGCAGTGAATGATCAATTTTCTATGAGGACAGTTAGAGATCTTGACAATGAAATGCACATCCGTATTTCTGCCAAGGCAAAATCAGCGATGGAGACTTGGGCGGATTGGTTTATTCAATTCCCTACTTTCACATACATTCGGGTTTATGGATATGTTGTAGAGCCTCTGATGTTGTCGAGGTATCCTTCAGAAAAGATCATCTTCATGGAGTTTCTCAGACAGATGCAACATGTTCATTCCTTTCTTCATAGTTGTCATAAGATTGCGACTATTTTTCCATTTGGATTGGGCATTTTCACATGCAGAACTGCAGCAGATGCCAAGCATATGTCAACCAAGATGGAAATATTCAAACTCAAAACTCATACTGAGAGGCTTTCCTATGATCCTTTGGGTCATTATGCAGCCAGGTTGGAGTGAGGGATTGCACATAAGCCAGCACTTGAAGATTTCTAGACTAATTGTGAAGATGAATTTGAGGTTCATCGTCGTCACTATTGCAGACTCACTATCGCTCAGCTCTCTGATTACTTATTAAAGGATGTTGATGGTTTATCAGATGATGATGGAGAAGTTCTTCTCAATTCATATATCAGAGCTCAAATTGCTCAGTAGCCACTTCGCTCACTAGATTGGTATGCTAAAGAGAATACTTCTATTAAGGAGGTATCTAGATCGGTTATCAAGACCAGCAAGCAGCTCTTGGAGAGTAAACGAAGGAGAAAGTCAGTTTCTATGACAGAGCCACCAGTGAATTTTTCTTCATTGCCTTATACTTCGAGGTCAAGGCCTTGGGTCAAGGCTATTGTGATACCTCCTGAAGGAGTTAGACTCAGTGGAAACACAGGAAAGAGGACTACTGGTTAAAGGAAGTAGAAGCAAGTTGAGAATGTACCTGAGATTCTGATAGAGATAGTCATTCAGGCTGAGCCTCATGTTTCACCTCGTAGTTCACCACATGTGCAACCTATTGACATAGATTCAGAGCCTGAGATACCAATTCGAGTAGGATCAGAGACAATTGAACATTGAATTTTTTTTTTAAAACTAAATCTTCACATTCAGGCACCTATAGCGGCTAAACCGTGAAGAATTTGAAGATGATGCAAACTAGATTCTTGTCACATTTTAATGTAGATTCAAAAAATATTGTTTTCAAATTTTTTGGAATTAGATTCCACTTCTTTTTCCATCTCCCACGAAAACTAATTTTTTTCAAAAAACAACATTTTTAAAAAGTGACGCACACCGTATAACGCATAACTTTTTTTCCATGAAGGATAAAATTATAATTATTTTGAATTTAGATTTGTAACTCTGATATCTAGTGCTTCCACTTGGTTGGATAGCTTTTTATTGAATATTTTTTCCTTAATCAAGTTTCAAAGTCAAACAAATTATAATTCAGACACAGCGCGACTGTATAACACGTAACTTTTTTTGTATATATTGGAGATTCATTTTTTTTTTTTTTCTAATGGATCAAGGACTTCAATATCTGATTGCACTCATATTTTTTCAATTTTTTGATAGTCGCTGTTTTTCCACATGTATAGCAGAGAGACCTTCATTTTAGATGAAAAACCTATGTTTAATAAAAATAAAAAAAACATAATTAAACCAAAACATATTAAAATTATATTCGTTGGATAGCTCATTATGAGGACTACCTGATTCCAGTTGGGTTTGTGAATATTCCTCCATTTTTATCCTCAAACCGAGCTTCAAAGTGCCAAAATTCAAGTTTTTTTCTGTCTCAGGGGGCGATGAGGAATAAAGGGGGTTCAAGCGAACCCCTAGGGGTTTGCTCGAACCAGGGTTCATTCAAACCCTGGTTGATTCGAACCCCCCTTCTATAAGGGGTTTTGATGGCATTTTCGGCAGAAAATTATTAAGAGGGTTCGGCCGAACCTAGGTTCTACCGAACCCCTAATTGGTTCGGTTGAACCAATAGGTTTGTACAAACCCCTAAAATCAAGTTTTTTTCCATGCATTCATTTTTTGTGAGTTTTCCTTCCTCACTTCAATTGTAAACCACTATTGTGGCTTCACCATTGCTCGAGATTTCAGTAGCAGAGAGTTTAGCCAAGGATCGAGTTCTTGTGTCTTAGTTGTCTATTGCATATGATGCCTTGGAGATTGATGAAGATCAAGAGAAAGTTTTTACTTGGAGGGAGCAACACCTTTTCAAAATGGAAATATGTGAAAAGATCTCTACCAAATTGTTTTCACTGAAAGATAATGTTGTTGGGGCTCTTGCACTTGTTAGTGGTTTTGTTGTTCAGATTTTGTGTCATTACCTTCTTGAAGATGGCACATATATTGCACTAAATGAAGTACAAGCTGAGTTTGAAAAGTTGATTCGTGATAGCCTTGAGAGAGATCCTATGGCAACTAAGTTGGAGGATATTTCAGTTATTTCAACTATTTTCAAAAAGGTGGCTGAAGATGTCAGAGAATGCATGCAAACAGTCAAGGAAAGTGATAGAGAACTGAAGAAATGGATTTTTTTTTGGATAGCATCAAAGTGCCAGAAGACAAAGAGATTGATGAGTTCTTGGTCAAAGTGTTAGACTGAGATGATGTGGAGTGATCTGCTAGTTGGAACCTGCAGTTAATTTTGAGGATAGAATCAAGAGTAGCAGTTAACTCAGCTTTTAGTCTTGAGTTCACTTGCTGACTTCATACATGCATATCTCTTCCTTGGAATTATCTTCACAAGAGTTAGGGTTAGGGTTTCTAGTTAACTAAGGGTAGTGTCCAGTTAACTTTGCTTTAAATAAGGATGTGCATGCTTGCACATTGTCCATTTAGGTTAGATGTATCGGTTAACTGATGGTAGCTTTCCAGTTAACTATATAGTTTACTTTATTAGGGTTTAGTAATAAATCTTGCATGCATTGCAAGACTATAGTTGACTCAAGGTGATTTTAGGGTTCCCTACACCTTCTGATGTATATAAATAAGAGCTTTTGCTCATTTGTAATTAACTTTTGCACGAGAGAGAAATATATGTTGTGCCTACCTTGCCCTCAATATTGCTCGTTATGTATCTGTTCATGCATTTTTACTATTATGATGAATTGTTATGCCACTTGGGTTTCATGCAATTATAATGGTGAATTCTTTCCTTAGATAAAATTTGTTTTGTGTTCAATAAACTTGTCCAGATTGAGCTAATAGATGTGCCACCTTGCCTTCAAGTTGAGAATTTGTACTTGGTTATTGTGTGATATGTGTGAATAATAAACTTATTCAGATTGAGCTAATAGCTGTGCCACCTTGCCTTCAAGTTGAGAATCTATACTTAGTTTATCGTATATTGTTGTTTCCAATAAACTTGTTTAGATTGAGCTGATAGATGTGCCACCTTTCCTTCAAGTTGAGAATCTATACTTGTTTATCGTCAGATAGTCATCCTTGCTCCATTTCATCATGCTCTATTTTCTTGAGGAAAATGGATAGATTTTAAGTAATTAAGCCTAGTTGTAGTTAGTAATTTGCGAAACTAGAAAATACATAGCTGCAACGTATATAGTTTTCAAGAAAGCCTTGTACCTCTTACAGCTGAGACAAAAAGACAGGATATAGTTTAGTTTACTTTCCTTTTCAAATCACTTTTGTCAAGCACAAAGAGGGAGTTTCCCCTCCTAATTTGAAGAACACTCATTGTGTAGTGTGCATAGCTATCCGTACCAACTCTTACTCCAGAGGTGCTAGTTGTTACGCCAACACACTCAAACTCATGGAATATGTTTCCTTACTCAGTACAAACACAAAAAATAACAAATGAACAACAAACCAACGGACAAAGACTTGCTCTCCACCCTACTGTAATGGCGTCATGGAGTCTCATGGACTCTAGCCATACCCCCAAGCAAGCAATTCTTTTTAGCTCCATGATGATAAATGTAGCATTTCTTTCATTGTTACAAAGAGATAAACCTAACTTGGCACAAATCTCATACAACTAGGTTCTCTACTTTCTATTTTCCACCATGTTCCATACAATATGACACTTTCTTACAACCAATAAACAAGGGAAAATGGGAACAGGAAAAACTTATCTTTTTTTCTTTAGGTGAAGGGAAACTCTTTTATCCATATTTCCTCTCCAATCCAAGCCATCTTGATCACTATTTTTTTTTAGAGTGGTGGACTCCTTTCCTCTTCTCATTCTTTCTTCTATCTTCACTCAAGTTCTCCAAGAAGAGAAGTGGGAAACACCACCCTCTTCCTTACTCTCCAAGATATATAGTTAGTTTCCACTTGCAACCTTGAATGGGGAGGTGTGTAGTGTACCTCCCTCCATCAATGAGGGTCTTTCCTCATTAAACATGGGAACATGCACTTGGACAACTACCCCCATCTTTTCATCTCATCCTCTCCTCAAAACTCATTACTCTCCTTTATGAGAACATTTCAAGAGTCAAATCATGTCCTTGTGGTCCTATTGCATGCCCACTTGAACCCTACCACTATGTTAAAGACCCTAGGGGGTTTATTTTTGCCTCCCAACCTAAGAAATTGACTAAAATCCCTCTTTAAAGACCTTCTTAAGGACCTATCCATATTTTAACTTGGATAATGGTTTCTAAACCTTAATCCCCAACTTACATTTCACATGACCACAAAAAAATACCCTCTCAATCCAAAATATAAATTATCCCTTCTTACATCAACCCTCACCACCTTACTAAATACAAACATATTAACTTTATATCTTTCCATGTTCTGAAAGGGGTCAAATTCACAGCCACAAGAAGATGTCTTTCGATCTACTTGATGGTTTTCCTTCCTCGTACTAGCACTTGACTTTCCTGCACATTACTAATACAATCGTAAGAACAATCATATTAAATTGATAGCTAAACTAAGATTTAATTGTATAACAATTCCATTTATAATTTCAATTTCATATTCCCATTTTACGAGTACCTAACACCTTCACAATAGTGACATTGACACAATTATCAAGGTGAAATACAAGAATATGGTCACCCAATCACATTATTTATTGCTCATAGAAAACATATAACAAATTAGGTTTAGCATTAATCATAATGCAAAGTGGGGTCTTACAAACAATATATCATAGAAAAAAGAAGAAAATTCAACAATAAGATGGAAAATAAAGGAGGAATATCTTCATGTTTTAAACATGTCATGGAATATGTTATATTCAAATAGAAAAAAACTTGTTGCATGTGGAGGTATAATTCAAACTCAATTTAGAAAGATGATGTGCGCAACACAAATGGAAAAGATTGTTTAATTCAATGTTGCTTTTCATATTTGGAATACAGAGTGTCCTATGATAGACTATCCAAAACATAATGATTTATTGTAATTATAGGCATTCCTAACTTTCCTAATGCACATTGGTCAATAAGAATAGATGGGAATGGAAAATTTTTCTTGCTAAAACAAAAAAAAAAGGATGTCTAGGATAGACCAGTAAGCTTTTATTTAGATTAATGTATAGATAAACTCATAGTAATAGATAATAATTCTTAGGTATGCATGTGTATACTATAAAAACTCATAGTAAGAATAGATTATCAATTTGAAATGGTCAAGAAATATTTGAATTAAATTGGAAGTATGGATGCCACACAACTGTCGAAAATTTGATGTGTGTAGTGGTGTATGGGGCTTGGGGCTTCAATAATGCAAGTTCAAAGGAATAATTTATTTGTGTAAAGCTACAAAAAATTTCCTCGACATATATATTTTTTATTCATTGCATTGATCACATATTGAATTTAGCATTTAAATATGGACAAGTTTTGTAAAATTTCAAAAAATGAAGATCTAGTTTGTGAGCTCCACTCATACTTTTTGTTGAAGCACCAAATAGTTTTTAGAATTTCAATATTTTTTTGAAGGAATAATCATAGGTTCAAATAATATTCTTAAGGGTTTTGATACCAAATGGATCTCCTTTCATGTTCCAACAAAAAGAGATTTTATAGAATATCTATCCTTAATTAGATTAATGTACAAACATCACCTCATGGTAGACAAAGCTCCTAATCTCTTATTTAGATAAAGTTCAACAAAGGAGTTTCTAAATTTACAACTTGGTAAAAAATAGGCTTTTAAAAGAGATAAAACTATTATAAAAAAGAAATTTCATTAGGTAGAAGAGGAAAGCTCATAAGATGTGACACTTATTAAAAAATTCCTAACGTCAATGTGAATAGCAACCAAAAGAATAAATAGTAGAAAAATAGAAAAAAATATAGAAAAATGATAGAGAAACAAAAATAGAAAATAGACCTACTTTTGATTAGCCAACTTCTTATGCTTGAAGCTCCATGTCATTCTTTGGTTATAAAATTGACTTGATCCTCAAACAAACTTTGTAGAGTGTTGTCATATAAATCAATGATACCAAAACTAAGGGTTGGGGATTTTTCCTTAGTTCTATTAATCATCCCTTCTCCAATTGTCTTTATTTTCCTTTTATGTAGTTTATTCTAAAGGATAAATAGGTTGGTTGCTAAAATATTAATTTTTTAATTGAATTTCATTATTTTTACAAGATTGATCTTCAAATCATCCTAATTTTCTTATGACATTCATTATTTGGTCAATATTTTCCCAATATGAAACATAGTGGATAACTTATTTAATTCCTACTATAAATCATAGTCAAATCCACATAGCCATTACCCACTTCAATATTCTCTATTTTATTGAACAATTTGAATGTCTTACATTTTGGTTTTAAGATTTTGGAGTTGCCAAAGAAACCAATTCAAAATACTATTTTAGATATCAAGAATCTCTTTTGACACTTGGATATTTTTTTTAGATCTACATAGTTATAGAAATATAAATATACACTATGATTATGAGCATTGGTCATTAACTACATCTTTAAAAATGCATCATCCAACTTCATAGGTTTTCTGGTAGCTAGTTGGTTAGCAAGCCCAATGCTAGCATGGAAACTGGATGAAGGCCTTTCTATTTTGACACACGTACCTTTTTCTACCCCTAAAATAAGAATATAAATAAGAGGTGTTTATATAGGTTGAGAGGAATTTGAGGGCACCAATAGTTTGATAACCTTAGCACCATTTTAATCTTTGAGCACTTAGGCTATTGAAACCTTGATGGTGTTATCAATGACCATTATTTTGGGATAATTATGGGGAGAGATAGTAACACATAGGGATCTTGGGCAATTATAGAAGGGTGTTCAAGGACATGGTGGAGGGCAAGGGATTTTTAGTGCCTAAAAGAGCCAAATTCCTAATTGTGGGTGTGTAGGAGGTCAGTGTCATCAACACCAATCGGAGAGTAGAAGGTAAGCAAGCCTCTAAAAACCTTGGGTTTTTAAAAATTTCTTCTAATGCTTAAATGAAAAAGGTTATTAATAGGGAAAGAACCAAATTAAAGGATACCACCGTATTTATGGTGGTTGTCAATGTTAACAAGATTCTTGCCAGAAAGTTTCTTGACAGTTGGTTTTCTAATGTCTAAGAGAGCAAGTTTGGAATCCAAATTAGTTTCTCTAGGATGTTGTAGAAGTGGTTTTTTGTAATTTTCCTAAAAAATCACTCCAAGTAAGAGAAAGTCTTGTCTAAGTCTGACTAGAACCTAGGTGGGTGTATTTTTAGAACCTTTCCATGGTCCCCTAGGGCTATCACAGGTGAGGTACTTGCATTGTTGTGCCCTAGGTGGGTTGTGCTCAAAGGCCTAGACCCTAAGTTCTAGAATTTCATCTTGCATTTACTCTCACCAATCGAGATGGTGGTTCGAAATGATGAAGCTAAGTTGTCTCTACCCCATCTTGATGCATCTGCCCTAGTGTCTCTAAATCATGGAGTGGAAATCCCCAAAGGCATTGAATTGGATGATGATGAAAATCACCTTGTATTTCCCCTGGAGGTTATGGGTGGCATAAATTCCTGTTATCTTTTTCATTAAGAAGGACACATCAAGAAAAACTACCCTTTAATCCAAAATAAGTGTTAAAGGAAGGAAGAATAACCTCCCTAGTTCTAACTCTAATACAATGATACTCATAGATAGCTCTGAGAGGAACCAAAAGGTGGTTGAAAAAGCAATTGCTTCATTCCCATGCCCTAGCTAGGACACCATGTCAGGTTGTCCTAAAAACCTTGAACCACCTAAAGATGTTTTATACCCTTTGACAATGTGGTATTCCCTTGGTTCGTCGAACTCTAGGTAGCCATTGTGTAGCAATGCTACTGATGTCACGCTCAATAATTCTTTCAAGCCTCTTTCAAAGGTAGTTGGAACTATTGATTTGACCCATAAAGAGTGTGCATAAAGGACTCTCCTAGGGCCGCGAATGTCAAGTTGAAACCCTCCTTCCCCCTCGCCACTCGCATTAGGACTTATAAGTGAAAAGGTGCTAATCCAAAATTTGAATTCCCAATAGTTTGCCATGATAGAAATTAGGAAGAGAATTGAAGAGAATTTTCTTAAGGAACCTGTTAAAATTTTGATAGTCCTAGAACTCTTTCAGTTCAAAGAGACTCTAGCAAGTTAATCTTAATTGAGAATAAACATGGTGCTAATATGGTTGAGGGTGTTGTGTTGGAAAGTGACAATAGGGTCACCTCTATGTTGAGTGACCTTGAATCAAGCATTGGAGAAAAGCACCCCTACATCATTGATAGTAAACCTAAACCTAGTAAAACTCTAAATTCAAATGCTTTAAATGGGGTTGAGTGGAGGATCGAGAGTGTACCTACTATTGGTTGCTCTCTACACAAGAGTGAGACCCCATATTGCTTTTTGACCAAAAACAACCACCTCAACCCTATTAGTAACCTTGTGCTGGATAATAATCTTCAACAAGACAATAAGTTATTGGTATCCTTTGAGCCAAAAGGTAATGTGGATCAGTATACTAAGGAGGCTTGTGCATTAAACAATGATAAATATGTTGAAATTAAAATTGCAGAATCCTACACTTTTGAACAAGGGGATAATCCCAAGACTAAAAGAAAAAACAAAATAAAAATAAAGAAGAAAATGTAACATGGATCCAATTGAAAATTTTTGAACTAGCAACAAAGAGAATATCATAGAAATGCATGCTAGAAAATCTCCCAAGCCAAAAAATGGGCCTGATAGGCCAAGGAAGAATGAGAACTCTAGAGTTTTTGGCAAGAATATTCAAGTTTCTAAAGCTAAGAGGAAAAATACAATCTTAATAATTCAATCACCTATTACTAAAAGAGAAAAATTTGAGGAGGGGTTACCAAAGTGCTTTGAGAACTTTAAATGTGATCAAGAGGCATCACCCATGACCACTAAGAGTGAATCTTAATTGCATATCTTGGAATGTCTAGGGACTTGAGTCCCTAAAAAAAAAAAATTGTTAGAAGGTTTCTGAACCTAGAGAAACTAAAAGACTTAGTCTTGCTTCAAGAAACTAAAGTAGTTAGGTTCACCTTAGACACCAACTTGAGATTTATTTAGAATGGGTCCACCTACTTCAACACCAAACATGAGAAGGGGAAAGGGGGTGTTTCCATTCTCATTACCAACAAGTGGGCCTAGGCAGTATGTTACCAATCATGGTATCTCACCTTGCAACAAGGCAGTGTAGGTCACCATGGAAAAAGATGGTGACAAATTGGGGGCTTTCTCTATTTACACTCCCAATGATCATAGAGAAATAGAAAAGTTATGGAAATGTCTTGTCAACCTACCTAATGTTCCTTAGATATTGTGGGGCGACTTTAATATGGTAGAGCACATGAAAGAAAAATGTGGGGGTATAGATATGTCTTGGAAAGGAAGTAAGATATACTTCTAGCAGAAACTAAAAGCCAATCTAAAGCTAGCAGGCCCATTGGAAAAAGGGAAGGAGTGCAATGGGATATGATTTAGCTGGTACAATGCCCAGAAAGGGGAAAGGAGGATCTACTATAGGTTAGAATCTATGCAAACAAGGATTATTTTAGCTTCCTGCCAAACAAGGATGGTATGAAGGTTAGTGCACATCCCTATACCATTTCACATCATCACCCATCAAAGGAACTTTGGTCTCTGTAGACACGTAAAATATATTGATTGGCATTGTCCATTTGATCCTGACTTACTAACATCGTTTCTCCTTGAATCATCCCTTGGTCTAACCATTTAATCAAATTGCCCTATCTGATTAAATTCATCAATATTTGTATCTTAATTAAATAAATCATTTTATCTAATTGAGTCATCTCTCTTGTTAATTAAATCAATCCATTTGATCTAATTATCCCTATTTAATTAAATAATCAATTTATTTGATTAAATCTCTAAAGTCTATCCATTAAATTAAATAAATTAAAACCTTATTTGATTTAATCTAACACCATCTCTTTTAATTAAATAAATCAAAATCCTTATTTAATTAAGCTCTTGTCATATTCCTCCCTTATTTGATTAAATAAATCCATAAATCTAAGTCAAATAAGTCACATCATCTAACCTCTCTCATTAAATTAATTAACCCTTGATTAATTTAATCTAATCTCATGTCCCATCCTCTAGATAATGCAAGTTGCACATGAAAATAGATTTAATTCATTTATTAAATCCTTATTTTCCTCACATGGCATCTTTTGGAATATTCTCTTAATTTGAATTCAAAAATTCCAAGTCAACATGTACATCCAACAAGGCAATAACTTCCTCTTACATGTCCTTTTCCTTGAGCCAAGTGCCATTGATTACATTTTCCCTTCCCTCTTACATGTCATTTCAACAAATTTGAAATTCAAATTTATGAATTTATTGGCACAAACCCCAAATCTTACACATCCATCATCCATTCATAGCTTGACAAGTGGCACCATATCATTGGATGAATGTTAGTCCCACATTGCTCAAATTTGGACATACATCCATCTTGAAATCCTATAAATAAAATGATCATATCCTCATTTCATCATCCGCAATCCAAGCAAAGTTTCCATGCTCAAATATCTCTTGAATTTCATCCATTATCATTGAATCATAGCTAGGTTTTGCAGATTTTGGCTTGGAGTTCTCATTCTTCATCAACAAAAGTGGATCAATCATCATCAACATCTCAATCTTGCATCTTAGGAATTGGGAAAGGGCCAATTTTCACATCAAATTGGCACCAATTCCCCCATGGGATCATGAGTTTGCACATCTAATTAGGATTTAATCTTTGTTTTATCATTTTCATTGTGTTCTTTGTTATTTTCTTTCCTAGTTTGAAGTTGTAAATGGATTTCATGGGGAATCATTGTTTTGGCTTGCAATCACTTGTCTAACTTGTTTACTCTTGTTGTTTTGCAGGTACCAAGGTTGGGGTTCACACATTTGGCGCTAGAAGGAGGGCTGGATATCATTATTTCTAACCTTTTATTGAAATTTCTGCATTTTTCTTCACACACAGGAAATTCCAATGCTGGCTCATTAGCGTTGTTGTTTTGGCAACGCGGGCTCATCAGCGTCGCTATATGGCACCACTTAAAACACAAATTGTGCCACTGGACTCATCCTACCAAAAATTTTGAATTTCAAACTATGTCGCTGGGCTCGCTAACCTGTAGAAATTTTCAAAAAAATATCAAACTTCGATGCTGGACGCAAACTACGATGCTGGGTGAAAATTGTGACACAGTTGAGCTCTCTATCCCGACACATAGCACTGCTAATTGGTAAGCGACACTGTGAGGGCACCGCTGGGAGAACAAACTATGACACCTTCACGAGTTGCGATGCTGGGAGATAGTAAAAGGGAAAATTTAATTTTAGCAAGCGCTTTTGATTTATGACTAATTTTTCCTCTATTTTCTGCTTTTTTATTTCTGTGTTTTTCCAGAATTTGACTGGTTTTCCCTCTTTGTAGGTTGGGAATCAAAATCAAAAGAAAGAGAAGCATGAGAAGGATATTTCATTCAATCAAAGTGTTTTTAAACACTTTAGTGTTTGTTTAACACTTCTTTAATAATTTGTTACCTTCTCCTTCTTAGGACACTAGTCTTTGTTTGGGCTTAAAAAGAACCTTTTACATTTCTTGCAAAGGCTAAAACGAAATTTAGGATCACAACTTACTAGATTTTGTTTATTGGATTAACAAATTGAACAAATTTCTTTCACTTGTGATTTGGTGCTCTAAAACGAACTCACATTTTGCTTTGTGAATCTAAAAAGAACAAAGTGTATCTTTGTATTTTGTGAGGGCTTACTTAGACTAAAGCCATTGAAAAAGGACGTATGCGCTTCTCTCGCACTTTATAGCGATCTTGAGAAAAAAAAGGCCTTTTTCATAACTTTGGGTTAAGACAAAGCAATCACCTCCACACTTCGATTTGGGCTTAAAATTGAACAACATATTGTGCAAGTGTGAATGGGGGCTTTGTTGCATACATTCTCTCTCTTTGTTGCCAACAAGGATTGATCGAGTTACGAATATTGTTCTTCATTTGCTTTTGTTTATCCTAGAGGGCCTGCCTTGGGGAAAAAGTACTCACCCAAGGGAACGACTCAACCACTAACACTCTAAAGCCAAGAGTATTTTCAACCGAGATATAAATGTGGATATTGGACAAAATTCCAATATCACGTGGTTGATTCCGACAAGATGGATCCGAAAGGGGACTCTTGCCATATGGGTCAATCTCCACAAACAGAAAGTCCTTATTAAAACCCATGTGCTAGAATTTTCCAAAATCCTTTAATCTATTTGTTGGTGCAAGAACAGTCATTTTGAATCCACCCCACACTTTTACAGTCTTCTAGTAGAAATGGAAAGCATGCCATGGGAGTTTCATGGGTGTTGATGCTTGGCTACCTCGATTAACGTTAATGAGCCATGGAGGGGAGCTAGTGGGGTCAAGCATCTAACCATTCACTAGAGATAAGTGTATCTAGGCTTGTCCAAGTGGGAATCCAACAAATATTGTCTTACACATCCATAGGATTTTACTTATTCTTGGGTTACAAAATGCATTGCTTGATCGAAAACATTGTGGAAACAAACACTTAACATCATCCAAATTTCAAACCCTTTTGGAGACAAATACCATTGACTTAATCCATAGGTTATTGCTTTCCCCTGGGATTCACATCCTTAGAGGTTTCTAAACATTGGATTATATCTCAATTTGTCTCCTTAAGTAAACAATAGGAAAACCCTTGTCTTAAGTTCATTTGATTTCCACATAAACATATCTTGTGGAGTTTGAAGAAATTAAGACATTGGACATCTTAGTTTGAAAACTTAATCAAAGAAAGTGTTTTTGGTAAAATAAAGACATTAAGCAAAGCTAAGCAAAATAAATTTTCATGTGTGATTGAAGACCCACAAATCCCAAAGAAAAAATCATTGGAAATCCAATAATGAATGTTCAAATGAAATCATTTCTTGGTTACAAAGGTCTTTAGGAATTATTTGCATGCTCTTCAATACCTAGGTCTAGGCAAACAAAGTATCTTTTTTTAGGCTCACCTAAGGATCAAAACAAATCAAAAATCTTTTTTCATCCCTCAAAACATTAACACAAATCCATCTCACAAATCATCTTTTGGAAAATCTTGAAATCATCCTTGATACTAGGCTTTGTGGAAAAATAAAAAATCATCCAAATCATTGAGACTAAATCCTTGAAAACATTATCAAAATCACCTTTGGATAGGTATGTGTAGATGCATCCTTTTGCATATGCTTAGTCAAAGTTATCAAAATCATCTTGCCTAGCTTAGTATATGTAGATGAATCCTTCTCCATATGCCTAGCAAAAGCTATCATCTTGTTTGAATAGGTGTGGGTAGATGCATCCTTCTCTTCACACATATTCAAATCATCATCCTTTGAAAAAATCTATCCCTTAGATCATTACCCAACATCTTTGGGTCTTTTTGTTCAAAATAAAAACAAAATCAAAATCAAAATCAAGGACAAAATCCAAAATCCAAAATCCAAAATCCAATCAAAATTTGCGAAGTCCTAAATCCTAGTGTCTCATTCTAGATTTATCAAAATCCAAAACATCTATATCATCCATCCCTAACATCATCATCATATCATCACCTTTGATCCTTAAGATATCCTAAAATTTTCTACTTGGAGGCATAAAATAGGAAAAAATCCAAAGAATCAAGAGATTCATCTCCCATATTCTCAAAAATTTATCCTCATTTTATGGTTCTAACTATATCTCAATACAAGAAGAGTATGGAAGCTAACAAAGAAACACCCGCTTCAAGCAATCTTAGCCAAATAAATGCAGAAATGAATCCTGCTAAATCAAGTAATCCTTTGACTCTCTCATCATCACAAAATCCACAAGAGGAAAACCAAGAAGAGGACCTTACTTTTGGAATGTCTCGCGAGGAAATGACTGAAATGCTTCAAAATCTGGAGAACCATAAAATCATTAACATCATGATGAGACTTAACCCTTCGTTATACATGCTTGAGCTAGCAAAACAAGGGGCCAAGTTACCTTCGAATTTTGATGTGAGTACTATGGTGGAGACATCATTTCCCCCAATCTCATCCACCATTCCCATCTCATCTACACCCCCATCTCAAAACGTCACACAAAGAATTCCACAAATCACAACATTGTTTGCTCCAACCAAACCTAATGTTAATAAGGGAAGTGCATTTCTCAATGCACTTCAAACACACCCCCTTGTTAATAATCAAAATTTGGATGCAAACACCATATTGGAACAAAACATACCCCAGAACCCATTACACAAAAATGTTCCTCTCACATTCCATTACGATCCATCATCATCATTTTTTCACACAACACCTCAAACACCTCTTCTCACAAATTCGCAAGAGGAGGGAGATATGTTTGGACCAGGGGGCGTATTTGACACCACAACATTCTTGCAACAACTCACACCCCTTACATTTCCACCTCTTCCACCATTTCCATCATCATCCACACCACTCCTTGGTTTAGGGCTTCCTCCTCTACCAGGTATCAACCAAACCTATATCCCAACCATCAATCAAAGCATTACACCAAATGCTCAAAACTTGTCATTGACATTGCAACAACAAATGACAAACACACAAGAAATTGCAACATCATCAAACATCCCCATAACATCGCAAAGCATGCTCTCTCAAGGGCCAAACACATCAATGATGCCACTCATCACTAAAACCACCACACCATCCACCAATCAAATAATCAACATGACATTATCGCTCACCACGAACGCCATTCTGAATCCACCACCACCAACTTCCACCATATCAAGTCAATATAATGCAGCATTGCAAGCCACTTTTCAAAGAGGATACTAACAAGTGCAGAAACAAAAAGCCATATACCTAGCTGCTCAACAATCTGCTCAAGTTGCGCAAGCTTCCCAAGCAGCCCAAGCTGCACTGCAAATGCAACAAGCACAACAATCCCAAGCTTCATTGCAACAACAACAAAAACAAGCCACTCAAGCTATACAAGCATTGCAAGCACAAAAGGTTTCTCAAGCACAACTTCTATTGCAACAACAAGCAGCACAAGCACAAGTCACCCAAGTGCAAGCTCAAGCGCAAACTCAATATCAGGCACACCAAGCACAAGCACAAGCACAACTTCTTGCACAAGTAGCACAATTGCAAGCATATCAGCAAGCATTAAAACAATATCAAGAGCAACAAGAAGCAGTAGAATTGGCAGCCCAACAACAAGTATTGTGGGAACAACAGCAAGCACAACAACAAGCATTGTTGGAATAGCAAAAAGCACAACAACAAGCACAAATCCTAGCACAACAACAACAAGATCAACAAGCATTGTTCATACAAAAGCAAGTGGAAGCCTACTTTGCCCGCCATAACACACAGATACCATCGAACAAAAGACTAACCAACCCATCCATCCAACCAATGATTGAAACACCCCAAAACACTTTCACTTTCATCCCACCCTCTGATCTGCAAAATGATGTGACGACACAACTCAGGTTGCTCTCACAACAAGTGCTCGACCTTCAATCAAGGTGAACAACCAACATGCCAAGCAACTTGTGTCCCTATCCATTTGATAGGAGCCTAGACATGAAACCATTCCCCAAGGGATTTGAAATCCCCAAATTTGACAAATATCGAGGGATGGGAAACCCTGAAGATCACATCAGGGAATTCTAGGTTCACTGCATGGAGGTCGCATATGACGATACTTATCTGATGTGGCTATTTCATAGAAGCTTGGCAGGCCCTGCTATAGAATGGTTCTCTTGCTTACCTTCATGCATTAGAAAATTCCAAGAAATTAGAGATGCATTCATTAAAAATTACGCATGTAACATTGCAATTGATGTTATACTTGAAGAACTATACGCTCTAAAACAAGGAAAGAATGAATCTTTTGCCTCATTCCTTCAACAATGGTGATCCAAGGCCAATTGGAGCAAGTGGACCATGCTAGAAGAACAACAAGTTTGCACCATCATAGCCAACCTTGAAGGCCACTTGGCATTTCATCTCAAGGTTCAGGGCATCACCACATATGATCAACTGATTCCCAAAGTGCTTAGCATCGAAAGAGCCCTTGTGACCCAACCCACAGAATCAACATCATACCATGAATGGAAAAACAATCACCCACCATCCAATTACAATGAAAAACCTCACACATGGGAAAGGAATAAAAACGTTACTAATGATGGTGTCATCGATGCCAAGGTGGTCATTAGTGCTCCACGACAACATACACCCGCACCGCAAATCCAATCACAACACCAAAACACTCATCACACAACATACCAACCCAACAACAATCCAACCATCAATAACCTCAATGATCAAAGAGGACCACCCCAATGCAAAAGTTATCCAAAACGAAAATACACCATTTTGGGGGAACCACTTGAGGACATAATGAAAAATTTGATTGACGAAAAACTCATCTAGCCTCCTACATTCGAGAATTACCAAGAACTGGATGTGAAACCTCCTTGGTATAACGAGAATCAACTTTGTGAATTTCACAAAATAAAAAGCCACACCACAAACAGTTGCATGAAACTCAAAAAATCATCCAAGATCTCATTGATAAGAAAATCATAAACATGGAACAACCTACAAGAAATTAGGATCTTAAGATATATGAATCTAATGCCAAACCATGGCAACAAAGGGAATAACAAGGATAAAGGGAAAGGCAATGTAAATCATCTCTATGAATATGTCGTTGCCTCACTAAATGAAGACTGCATGGTCATCACCATCAATGGCACCCATGCCGAAGAATGTGGTCACCACAAGAGGTGGAAAATTCACCATCACAGGATCATCCCAACCAAATAGAGTCCCTGCATCTAGATCCGTCCCTAATGTAAATTTTTAATGATCAGATTATATGCACAGAAAATTAATTCAAAATAAAACAATAACACAATAGATACCCTGGAAAAACCCTCCTCTTGAGGGAGAAAACCCAGCAACAAAGATCACTCTTATATATAAATGGTGGAAATAATTCTCTTTACAATGAGGCCAATTATAAGGCCAATCTTCAGCAGCTAACACAAGATGCAATGGCAGATAATAATCTACAAGTATCTTACTCTTCCTTTGAGTAAACTCACAATCTGTACTTGAAGAAGTTTGCTCTGCCCTTGAATACATTTGCAATCTATACTTGAAGAAGTTCGCTCTTCCCTTGAATAAATTCGCAATTTTTACTTGAAGAAATTCTCACTTGAGAAATGGTAGAATGAATCGAACTTGAATGAATGTGAAATAGATGAAAGTGACCTTGTATATATACAAATGTGAGAGGGGTCGCACCTCTTCATGTACAAGGTTGGCCATGATACAAATAATATACTTACAAATAATAAATACAATTTATAAGGAAAGTCGGCCCAAGAGAAATTATATTGTTACCAAGAGAAGCACCCATTCTCATTAAATGACACATATAAATAAATAGCCGATAGGCTACATTGATTTATGTCTTCACTTGTGGCTAGAAGGATGAACTTGAAGTTGTCATAACATTAACACTCCCTCTCATCTAGGGAGAGAACTTCCAGTTTCTCAAGACAAATCACCTCAACATGATGCCCATCACATTGGCTACAACCAGATGTGAGAAGAAGAATATCACCTCAACGTGATATTAGCTATCGCCTCAACACGATATCAACCATAATGGTTACAACCATACTATGGTAAGTACAAGTGTTCATCACTTGCGTGATGTTGTCACCTCAATGTGACTTTAACCATGACTCTCTCAGAGGGTGAAACACAAGTACAACATATATCATGGAGTCTCACACATGACATCCACCATGACTCAGCTAAGATGGTGGAAACAAGGGATTTCACCTCAAATTCCTCTGTATCAGAGGAAAATGCATTAACAAGGGCTTGCATCTCAAATTCCTCCATCTTAGAGGAAAATGCATTAAACAAGACTCACTGATATTGAGACTCTTACTCAGTCAAGGCTGGATTTTCCACCATACCAAGTTTATCTCAAAAGTACACAAACTTTATCCTGGCGAGAGGCTTGGTGAGAATATCTACCATCTACTCATCAGTGCTGATGTACCTCAACTATACAGCCTTCCTGAGTACCATATCTCTGATATAGTGGTACTCGATCTCAACATGCTTGGTTTTGTCTTGAAACACAGGATTGACAAAGAGCTTCACACAACTTTGATTATCACAATGAATGATAGTAGGCTCCATTGATTGTCCAAACAATCCTGCAAGGAGCTTACGAAGCCACACTGCTTCTCGAGTTGCCAAACGAGCTGCCATATACTATGCCTCTGTTGTACTCAGTTCTATAGATGATTGCTTCCTGCTACACCAGGAAATCATAGTTGAACCCAAAGTGAAACAACAACCAGAGGTGCTCTTTCAATCTGTGACACAACCTGCCCAATCAGAATTAGTGAAACCATGTAACTCCAAGTCTTCATCTAAAGAATACCTCAACCCATATCCAATTGTGCCACGCAATTATCTCAGGATATGCTTAGTTACAACAATATGTATCTATCTCATATCACACATAAACTAGCTAAGTGCACTCATTGCATAGCAAATATCAGGTCTAGTGTTAACTAGATACATCAAGGATCCAATTAGCTATCTATACAATGTAGGATCCACCAAATCTGAACTAGATGCAACCTCCTTCAACTTAAGTAAGTTGGTCTCCATAGGTGTGGACATGGATTTGCAATCCATCATGCCAAATCTCTTAAGTATATCAATGGTGTACTTCCCTTGACTTAGAATCATCTCGTCTGGTTTCTGCTAGACTTCTAAGCCAAGGAAGTAATGCATGAGCCCAAGGTCCTTCATCTCAAATTTAGAAGTCAATTCCATCGTACATTCAAGAATCAAGTGATCTTCTCCTGTAAGGATCAAATCATCAACATATAAAACCAAAATTAATGCTTCACCATTGATTACCTTGAAGTAGAGATTTGAATCAGTATCATTCTTCAAGAACCCCAAACTTGATCTAGGTAATGATCAATCCTTTCGTACCAAGCACGAGGAGCCTACTTAAGACCATACAAGGCCTTCTTCAACTTGCAAACATGTGACTCCTTTCCATGAACCTCAAATCCATCAAGTTTCTCTATATAAACTTCTTCCTCAATCACTCCATTAAGAAAGGTTGTCTTCACGTCCATCTAGTGAATCTTCCATCCTTTAGATGCATCAATAGCAATGATGGTTCTGACAGAAGTATAGCGAGCAATAGGAGCAAAGGTTTCTTTGTAATCAACTCCCTCTTTCTGAGAATACCCACGAGCCACAAATGTTGCTTTGTACTTCTCAATGCTTCCATCTGCAGCATGCTTAATCTTGAATAACCATTTAGAAGATACCACATACTTTCCCTCGGGTCTAGGAACAATATCCAAAACATCATTTTTAAGAATTGACTGATACTACTCTGTCATAGCATCTTTCCAAACCTGATGACAAGATGTTTCCTCAACACAGGTAGGCTCGGATTCTATAATCTGACTCATCAAGGCAACATAACTGGAGAACTTATGTGGCCTTTTGCTTTCTCTGAATGTGCCACTAGGAGCTACAAAACTTTCAGCCTCTTGCATAGTATGCTTGGCCCATAGAGGTCTCTTTCTCCCAACAACAATGTTGGTAGGGCCATCAATAGGTTCCAAGGGTTCAGTAGGATCAATGTCTTCTTTTGGTTCTGAAGTCTTCCTCTAAATCTCAAGAGTATGGTCAACTTCCATATCCTGAGGAGACTCTTCATTATCAATCTCCATATGAATCCCCCTGGATCTCCTGAATGCAACATCTTCCTCGAATGTGACATCCATACTAACCTTGATCAACTTCTGACCTGGAATGTATATTCTATAGGCTTTTGATGCCTCACTGTAGCCCATAAGTATTCCCTTCTTTCCAGAAGGCTCCAACTTGGTTCTCTTTTCCTTGGGAATATGAATATAGACAGGACATCCAAAGATCCTCAAGTGACTGACTTCAGGCTTCTTTCCTATAAAGGCTTCTTCTAGAGTCATATTCTCCAAGATATTATGAGGACTTATGTTCTGAACATATATAGTTGTCCTAGAAGCTTCTTCCCATAGGAAGGTTTGCAAATATTGATCATGAATCATGGCCTTCGCTGCTTCCATTATCGTCCTGTTCTTTCTTTCTACAACACCATTTTTTTTAGGATTATAGGGAACACAAAACTCCCTCTTAATTCTTGCATCAATACAAAACTTCTGAAAACTACCAGAGGTGTATTCTCCACCATTGTCAGATCTGAGGACTTTAATTATTTTACCAGAAAGATTTTCTACCAAGGCTTTAAACTCTTTAAACCTATCCAACACTTCCTCAGACTCTTTATATTTTAAAAAATAAATCCAAGTCTTCCTAGAGTGGTCATCAATAAACAAAACATAATACAAGAATCCACTCGAAGACAGAATAGACATAGGACCACATAAATCAGAATGAATAAGGTCTAAAATACACTTAGATCTATTTTCTCTACTATGAAAAGGGGCTTTTGTATTCTTACCCAATGCGCAGCCCTTGCAAGTACCTTCGTGCTCCTAGTTGAACTTAGGAAGGCCCGTCACCATTTTCTCCATGATAGGTAAGGCTCGGAAGTGTAGGTGAGCCAATCTTCGATGCCAAAGATCGCATAGACTTGAAGAGTCATGAACCAAAGCTTGAAAAGAATGTGTGCAGACCTTGTAAAGGTTTTCATGTCTAACTCCAATTACTTGAGCATCCTTGAAGCTAGCATTCTTCATCCATACTAGAACTTTTCCTTTGGAGAAGGCAACTTGATATCCTTTATCTTCCAAAGCTAAAATAGAAATAAGATTGTGTTTGATTTCAGGAATAGAAAGAACATTACCTAGAACTGAAGTGAGATTTCAGAATCCAAATGAACTATAGAGGTCCCAATTCCTTTCACGAAGTAGCTAGCATCATCTCCAATGATGAGTTGTTCAGAAGACTCCTTTTCCACCAAACTTGATAAGTGCTCCTTAAAGTCAGTGATGTGACGTGAAGCAACACTATCAATTATCCAAGTGTTGGTGTCGGAAGGTACATTGCTTGATAATGTCGAATAGAAAAAGTATTCACTTGAATCCTTTTGTGGAGAAGCATCATCAACATCCGCAATGGTGACCTGTTGCTTAGGTCTAGTTGGAAAATACTTGGTGAAGTGCCCAAACTTGTCACACCTAAAACATTGAATCTTGGACATATCTCTCTTCTTCTTGAAGGGAGCTGCATCATCATTTCCCTTGTCTTGATTCCTTTTGAAGAAACCCTTCCTTCCATCTTTTCCTTTCTTCTTTGAAGTATGGGAGGCGAGAACATGAATGTCTTCATTCTTTGAACTTTGACCAATGCCTCTTGCCACCAACCTTGATTCCTCTTGAATGCAATCAGATCTTAGATGATCAAACTTAGGCAATTTTGATCTTGCACTGATTCCCTAAATGAAGGATTCCCAAGAAAAAGATAAACCATTGAGAGTGAGCATGGTTAAGTCTTTGTCATCAACCATATGTCCTATCGTCGAGAGTTGATCTCTCAAATCTGAAATCCTCATGAAGTAAGCGATCATAGATTCTCCCTTTGACATCTTCACATGATGCACTTGATGCTTTAGTGCAAGTTCCTGGCTAGTATTGTTGATTTCGTACATCTCTTCCAAGGTCTTGAGCATATCTCTTGCTGTCTTCAACTTAGAGATGATAGGAACAATATGATCCTTGACAGAATCAACCAATATCTTCATTACTTTAATGTCTTTCTTCACCCACTACAACTTTGCTTGTTCCTCCTCAGGTTTAGAAACACTACACTCCATGAACTCACCCAATTCATTTTCACGCAAGGTGAGCATGATCCTAAATCTCCATGAAGTGAAGTTAGATGCACCTTCGAGTCTATCCTCAACCTTCAACCCATTCACCATCTTGATTGATGTAGATAAGTGAACAACCAAAGGGTATGCTGATTTGCAATAATTTGATCACGATCCTCTCAAACCCACTCTGATACCATGTAAATTTTTAATGATCATATTATATGCACAGAAAATTAATTCAAAATCAAACAATAACACAACAGATACCCTGGGAAAACCCTCCTCTTGAGGGAGAAAAACCCAGCAACAAAGATCACTCTTATATATAAATGGTGGCAACAATTCTCTTTACAATGAGGCCAATTATAAGGCCAATCTTCAATAGCTAACACAAGATGCAATGGCAGATAATAATCTGCAAGTATCTAACTCTGCCTTTGAGTAAACGCTTTGACCTTGAATAAATTCACAATCTGTACTTCAAGAAGTTTTCTCTGCCCTTGAATAAATTCACAATCTGTACTTGAAGAAATTTGCACTTGAGAAATGGTAGAATGAATCAAACTTGAATGAATGTGGAATAGATGAAAGTAACCTTGTATATATACAAATGTGAGAGGGGTCGCACCTCTTCATGTAAAAGGTCAGCCATGATACAAATAATATAATTATAAATAATAAATATAATTTATAAGGAAATTTGGCCCAAGAGAAATTATATTGTTGCCAAGAGAAGCACCCATTCTCATTAAATGACACATATAAATAAATAGCCGATAGACTACATTGATTTATGTCTTCACTTGTGGCTGGAAGGATGAACCTGAAGTTGTCATAACATTAACACTCCCTCTCAGCTAGGGAGAGAACTTCCAGCTTCTCAAGACAAATCACCTCAACATGATGCCCATCACATTGGCTACAACCAGATGTGAGAAGAAGAATATCACCTCAACGTGATATTAGATATCGCCTCAACACGATATCAACCATAATGGCTACAACCATACTATGGTAAGTACAAGTGTTCGTCACTTACGTGATGTTGTCACCTCAACGTGACTTTCACCATGACTCTCTTAGAGGGTGAAACACAAGTACAACATATATCATGGAGTCTCACACATGACATCCACCATGACTCAGCTCAGACGGTGGAAACAAAGGATTTCACCTCAAATTCCTCTGTCTCAGAGGAAAATGCATTAACAAGGGCTTGCATTTCAAATTCCTCTATCTCAGAGGAAAATGCATTAAACAAGACTCACTGATGCTGAGACTCTTACTCAGTCAAGACTGGATTTTCCACCATACCAAGTTTATCTCAAAAGTACACAAACTTCATCCTGGCGAGAGGCTTGGTGAGAATATCTACCATCTACTCATCAGTGCTGATGTACCTCAACTGTACAGCCTTCCTCAGTACCATATCTCTGATATAGTGGTACTTGATCTCAACATGCTTGGTTTTGTCATGAAACACAGGATTGGCAGAGAGCTTCACACAACTTTGATTATCACAATGAATGATAGTAGGCTCCATTGATTGTCCAAACAATCCTGCAAGGAACTTACAAAGCCACACTACTTCCCGAGTTGCCAAACAAGCTACAATATACTCTGCCTCTGTTGTACTCAGTGCTACAGATGACTACTTCCTACTACACCAGGAAATCATAGCTGAACCCAAACTAAAACTATGTACCTTGGAATTTTACCCCATTCTAATGTGCAAAATAACTAAAAATGCAAGTGAGAAATACTAAGAACACTTCAAAGATTAGCCTAAAGAGTGATAAAACAAGGAAAATAGATGAAATAAAATGCAAATCGATTATACCTTCCTTGTTGTTGAAGACTCCTTGGTTGACCCTTGATTTAGATGAATTTGTGTGCTCCTTAGATGGCTTTTGATGTTACTAGATGCAAGATTGATAATGCAAAATGACTAGATGGATGGCTAAATGATAGCAAATGCTTGAGAATGCAAATTGGTAGCATAAGGTTGCTCAAAATGAAAAGTCTTGTAAATTCCCTTGAGGAGGGGGTATTTATCGAAGAATATGAATTCTCTAGAGAATTCCACAATTGAGATTCATCCAACAAGGTCAAGATGAAGGGCTATGGTGGGTTGAGAACTCACAAGCCCTCACATCTTGACATGTGGATGGTGAAGTGGCTAAGAGGAGATGAAGTGTAAGTGAGGTGGCCAAAAGGTACATGAGGTGGAGGAAGGACAAGTACCTTCCAAGTACATTGGGAGATGGGAAGAATCTTGGGTGAATAAAAGTCAATTTTAAATTCATAATGTTTGGAAGAATCCAGTGGATAAGACAATGTTCCCAAAAGGTGGGAGTTTGTCACATGTGACTTGATTTGACAAGTCAAAGATTTTAGAAGATGCATGGGAAAAGGGGATTCTAGGAGGAATAAAAAGGAATTAAAAATTCCTTGGGGGATGGGGAGAGTTGAGCAAGGTACTGATTAGGCTTAATTAATCAGTAATTAGAAGACAAATGAGGATTAAAAGCCAACTTGCAAAAGTTGGAGGATGTGACACATCCTAATCAAGGATTAGGCATGTGCACATCCCTAATGAAGAGATTAGGAGATGGATTAGGATTAGATGAAATTGACATGTGAGGAATTAAATAAATATATTATTTATTTAATTTATTTGATGAAAGGAGGATTAAAGAAAATAAAGTATTTAATTATTAATTAAATACCTTAGAGATTTGGCAGAATTAAGGGTATTAATTAAATAATAGTAATATTACTTAATTAACTTGGATAAGAGGATGTTTAGATGAAAAGTGATAAATTTGGATAAATTAAGTGTCCAAATTTAGGTGTCTACATTTTGCCCCTCTTTGGGATGGTGCTATGAAGTAGCATCATTTCAAAGAATATTAAAATATAGAACCTAGATGAAGATGGTTAGATTGGGAAAGATGCCCTAGTCATCAAAGGATTGATTGGAAAAAAGATGATGGTGGTGAAGATGAAGATTAGGGATTGAGGATGCCCCCTCGAGAGGACATGCAGGTTGAAGAGAATACATGTGTGCTCTCAAAATAGATGTTGTGATGCAAGGGGAGATGAGGAAGATGATGCAAAGGGATGGATATGAAAGGATGAAAAGGCTACAAGAGGTTGGGAAACAAAAATGGATGCAAAGATGAAGATGATGTTGCCCCAGTCAAGGTTCAAGCCAAAAGGTGTTGAGGATGAATGGAGTGTTGTCAATGAAGATAGGGAAGGATACATCCTAATGAGTGGTATTGATGAGGGAAGGATACATCCCAAAACACCACTAAAGGATAGGGAAGATTGCCTCCCGATGATGATGATGAAAGTGTTGTTGATGAGGGAAGGATACATCCCAAAACAACACCAAAGGGATGGGGAAGGATACTAATGGAATGATGATGATGATGATGATGATGAGGGGTCAAAGCTGATAACAAGACTGGGGACAAGACCAAGGATTTGATTAGATGATTTGTGCAACATGGAATAGATGAGGAGAAGATTGATATGTGAGATGGAGAGAAGGATCTTAAGATTTGGTTCGATATCCAAAGATTTGGACTGCAGATGGACTAAAGCTCAGATTAGGGTTTTGGTTAAGCTCAGATTGGGATTAAATTAAAGCTCAGATGAGGATTGGATTGAAGACTAGAATGATTGAAGGATATGATTGGATTGATTCTACACCGAGTTTAGGGTTTAAAGGACGTAAGGTGTTGACAATCAGATTTTTCCCGATTTGGCAATTTTCAAAAATGATCAAATTTTGCCATTTTAGGAAACCTCATGGATATACTTTCGACAGTCCAATTTTTTTCAAGAAATACCCAATATTGAGATAAGATGAATTGCCAACTAACATCCCAAATTCGAGATATGCATTTCAAGTTATGAGTGAAAACAATTTTTCAAAATGTTGGAAAAAAACACTAAATTGGGATTTTGAGGGCCTAGATGAAAGTTTGAGGCCCCGAAAATGTGGCAAAACGGGTTCCAACAGACTTCTTTAAAGCCCGATGGGAATCCACTTGTTATCTCATAACACAACCACCCATCAAATTTCAACTCAAACAGACACCCAAGTTAAAAGTTATGGCCTCTGGAAGTTTCAGTGTAAAAATCAAAACCTTCGAAAAATATGTTTTTTTGATAAATGTTTAAAATTTTAACACATGGGTTTTGATGGCGGGGGAAATTAGAAAATGGGTCGGGATTATTTTTTTGAAAAAGATGGTAAAAATGTGAATTTTCGGGAGTCAAAGGCGAGTGGGGTAGGGGTGTAGCTGCCCCTCTCTAGGGCACCGCCGCCTCGGCCTCAGGTGTTGTCGCCACGGCCTAGGGCGGAGTTGCCATGGCCGTAGGCAGAACTGCCTCGCAGCAGAGCTTCCCCCGCAGGCGGGCGGACCCATCCAGGGTGAAGTCGCCCCGACAGTGGGCGGAACCGCCTGAGGCGGAGCTGCCCGAGGTGGAACAACCCCGACAGTGGGAGGACCCACCCAGGGCGGAGCCACCCCAACAGCGAGCGGAACCACCCGGGGCAGAGCTGCCCAGGGCAGAACCACCAGGGGCAGAGCCACCCAGGGCGGAACCGCCCTGACAATGAGCAGAGCTGCCTCAACAGCGGGCGAACCCGTCCGAGGCAGAGCCACCCCGCCCGGAGGGCAGAACCACCCCGCCAGTAGGTGGAGCCGCCCAGCCAAAGGGCAAAGCAGCCCCGGTGGGGGGGAGGAAAAAAGAAGAAGAGGGGAAAAGAAAGGGAAGAGATAAGAAAAAATATGGAGGGATGGGGGGATTGTGAAGAAGGATGAAGGGATGGGGGATACATGCAAGATGATGAAATGAAAAATGAAATGCAATTCTAAATGCAATTTTCCATCTTCGAAGCACTGATATTTGCTATAACATAAGACACCAAGTGCCAGGGTATGTGGAACCAAGGTGTATTAGTGTCTAATGCATGAAACAAACACAACAGACAAGAAGGATATCCCAACACCCCAAAGTCACAAAGAAAGACCTTGGTCGGGCTAAGTAGTGAGATAACCACAAGCACAAAAGGATGGCCCAACATAACACAAGACCTTGGGGATCTTGGTGGGTACTACGTGGGACAACCAAGAAGACACAATCAAACAAAAGATCAAGATATGCCCCTATGTGGACTAATCAAAACATGCCATAATATGATGGATTATGGTGGCCTTGACAAGTGATGATAGGGAGCTCAAATGATAAACAAAAGCCAAAAGCATCAAAAGATCGCAATCAATTTCAAATGTCCTTTGCCATAGGATCAAGGGGATAGATGGGATTGATGAGATCTATTAGGAAGGATGCATCCTGTTGAGACCGATGATGGATACTAAGCTAAAAGATCGATATGATGTAGGATATTCAAAACTGATTGGATTTGTTGATACAAGTGGATCTTGTTTGTTAAGAACCAGCTAGATAAGGGAATAGCTTGATGACATGACACAAGGGAGAAAAGACATGAGACTGACACAACCTAAAGACCTAGGGGCTCAGGGGTCAATCAAAGATTAGTCTTGCCTATGTGAAAATGCAGAGCCCTCGTAGTTCGGTAAAAGGATGTCGAGTGACCATGGATAAAAGTAGAAAGAGGATGATGAATGATGATGACAGATGACAAGGAACGGAGAGACAAAAGCCAAGACTAATGATAGATGATATAGGAGTGGATGGAGAAAGTAGAAAGACTGACGCTAGATGATAGAGGAGTGGATGGACAAAGCAGAATGACCGATGATAGATGATAGAAGAGCAAAGTGGACAATGAAGATCGATGATGGAACCCTAGGGGCGGATCAAATGATTGACCTTGCCTATGTGAAAGCACAGGGGCAATGTAGTTCAACAAGACCAAAGGAAAACAATGGATAAAGGATGATAAGATAATAGGATAAGTGGATAAAAAGATGGGACCGATACGACAAGATAGGATAGACCTTTTGGATTAGATAGGATGATGATGATCACATAAAGCTTAGGGATGGGATAGTTATCCAAAGCATTAAAATGACTTGGGAGGATGATATGATAGATAGATGAGTGATGAAAAGTGATAGGGGATTGGAAAGATGTGCAAGAGAAGCAAGGGTGATGACGATGAGATAAAGCATTGGGTTGCATGGGGGGAGGCCTATAGCCAGATAACAATGACAAGGGATTGTGAGATGGGATGAGGATAAAGATGAAAGAATGGATAGAGATATAGGGATGGGGGATGGGAGGGATTGTTTGGATGGATGGGAATATAAGGATTGAGAGATGAAAGGGATGCTAGGATAGATGGATACGAAGATAAGGATGGGGAGATGGGAGGGATGCTATGATAGATGGATAGGGAGATGAAAGGATGTTATGATAGATGGATAGGGAGATGAAAGGATGTTATGATAGATGGATATGAAGATAAGGATGGAGAGATGGAAGGGATGCTATGATAGATGGATAGGGAGATGAATAGATGTTATGGTAGATGATGTCTCCAAGGATTATGTCACAAAGGAAGTAGATGCCCCCACTCTAGATATGTCATATATGAGGAGGCATAAGGGATGGAAGACAAGTGGATGGGAAGATAAAGGAGATAACTAGATGAGGATAGGATGGGTGACTAAGGAATATGATAGAGCATGGATGAAGGGAATGTATACCAATAGGTGTCCAAAGCATGCATATATAGGTGCCCCTATTTTGATCAAGATCACAAGAAGGATGAGGGAATGGGAGATAAATGGGATATGATGGTAGGATGCGGAAGATAGGTGGGATGGGGGGGATTTATGAAGAGGACGGATAACAGGAAGACGGGTGCATAGCTGGAAGCATAGAAGATGGAGGGAATGCATATTAGGAAGTTGCCCCCAAGTGCAAATGGGGATTTACGCATGATGCCTGTTTTCCAGGTTTTCATCATGGTATTTATCCAAGGCACTTTTTTGCCAAGTTTTCACCATTGGATGGATTATTTCTCTTTACTATTTTTTTTACTTTTTTGGATTTTTAACTTTTTGGATGTCATGCAGAAGGAGATGGGTAAGGATAAGGAAGTGGATAAGAAGATTTAGAAGACATGTGATAAGGATCGAGGTGTTAAGAGCCCATGTTTGAAGTGACTGTTGGATGTTGGTACAACCTTATTAGGATAAATGGATTATGCATGAGGATGAATTAGAGGGATTTGATGGGGTTGATATATGGGATAATAGATGGGATGCTGGAAAGGGTATGGATAGAATGATGGGGTGGATATGTGATGGGGAGATGTGTTCAGGACCAACATTGGCACATGTGGTGGTGGATGTGAAAAGATAATAGGATTAAGGGATGGAGAATGTGGGGATAATGGAGGAGATGGAATGGTGAATTTTGGGACATAAGGACCCAAAATAGACTTAGGAGATGAAAGGGGTGTATGATTAGCTTTTGGATTAGCGACTTTGGATGTTCTTATAGATTTTTCATGTGATGGCATTGCATCTTTTTTCTTTGGGATCCACATGGTTTTGATCTTTGCTTTGGTGGGTCTTTGTGGCCTATGGATTTGATGTAGATTTAGATTTTTCTTTTCTTCAACATGCCTTTTGGAGGGGACATGGGGAGCCGTAGATTCATGTGGATGCTTGGATTTATGCATTTTTTCTTTAACAGCCAAAGTGCTTTTAGTAGCAATGGGATGGGTGTGAGGACATGGATGATGTGGAGTGATGGAAGTAGGAGTATGGGGATTATGTGTAGATAGAGGATGTTTAGGTGAGTGCCTTTGTTGATCCTGATTATAGGATATGTGAGAGGGATGTTTATGATGGATGAGATGGATAGGTGTTGGACGGATGAAAGGATGAGACGGAGGAGGTGATCTTGGGATATATGGACCGAAAGCAATCATAATGGGTGGAGGGACATAAGAACCCAAGATGGATGGAGGGATGTAAGGACCCAAAATGGATGGAGCAGATGAAGGAGAAATATGGATGGTTGTTTTGAGGTGATATGATAGAGGAGGGATGGCAACATATGATCTAGTGGGGTGATGGGAAGAGCCGACATTTCTTTTGGAAAAGGTTCGTTGACGACGTCCAAAGGTTGTACCAACATCTTTAGATTGTGAGTCTTGGGAGATAGGTCCAAGACCTTGCATGTAGATTTGTTCTTTAGCTTGGATGGGCTCCAAAATACCTTGATCATGAAGGCCTAGACCTTTTCCTTGATAGTTCATTCTCTTGAGCATTCGATCTAGGGCAGGATTTTTGTTATTCTGGAAGAATGATGCGAGTTCATTATTAGGTGGAAGAGGAGGGTTGGTGTATATGCCTTTTTTTCCTTCTGCAAGGAGACCACCATGGAGGAATGTGAGAGGACCAAGGGGATATGCAAGTGGTGTGGGGATAGCATTTTTAGGCAATGATGGGGGATCATGAGAAGGAGATGATGGGATAGCAACATTTGGAGAGGGAGTATGGGCCATGATAGGATCTGGATTTGTGGTAGTAGGCTCATGCGATGGAGATGGAGATGGAGCAGTGGAAGCTTGAATGACAAGGGGATCATGGAATGGAATGGATGGGGGACTGTGATCTTGAGGTGGACTAGATGGGATGGTAGGATCTTGATCTGGAGAAGGGGATATGTTGGCATGCTTTGGATTAGACTCTTGGCGTGACTCATCGTGTGCGGGAGGCATGGTAATGAAGTCTTGTTGGGACTCTTCAAGTGGGGATGATGGAGGGATGGAAGATTCATGAGGTTCATTGGAATGGGTTTTAGTGCTACTAGGGGTGGGAGGAGTGGATTGGATTTGGGTGGATCTAGGAGTAGAGGGAGTGGATTGGAATTGGGTGTCTTTGCTGGATTCGGTGGCTCTTGGAGTAGGAGATGGGGGTTCAATGGATTTAGTGGGTTCAATGGTTTCAATGGTTTGAGCAGTACTATGGGTGGTAACATCAATAATAGGTGTGGTATGGAGAAGGGTCTCATCACTAGTGACCGTGGATGATGGATCTAGATGGCATGGTTCCATGACTTCAAGATGTGGAGTTGGGGATGGCTTCTTTGGAATGAGTCCTTGGAGAACTTCTGAAATGAGAGACTTGCATATGGTTGGCTTGGTTAGGGTGGTAGAAATGGATGAGGGATTATGGATTGGTGGACTAGGGTTAGATGGAGGAATGGGATTGAATATAGGACTATGAGTAGATGGGGGATTAGGATTGGATGGAGGACTAGGAGTAGATGGATGAATGGGATTGAATGTAGGACTATGAGTAGATGGGGGATTAGGATTGGATGGAGGACTAGGAGTAGATGAATGAATGGGATTGGATGGAGGACTAGGAGTAGATGGAGGACTAGGATTGGATGAAGGGTTAAGGTAAGGATATTGGAGTGGTGAATTAAGATAGGGGGACATGGATTGTGGATTAGGACAAGACGATATAGGTGGTGTAGTGGGACAAGAGGATGTGGGGGATGGATTATAATAAGGGTATTGGGATGGTGGATTAGGATGAGGATATGTGGATGTAGGATTAAGGTAAAGGGTGTGGATGTAGGATTAGTATGGGAAGATTGGGAAAGAGGATTACGATAGGGGGACATGGATGGGGAATTGTAATAGGAGTATTGGGATGGAAAATTAGGATAAGAGGATGTAGATGTTGTATAAGAGGATGATGTAGATGAAGGATATGACAAATATGGGGATGAAGAAGATACTGGATATCCATTGTCAAAGGTGGCATAAGGAGCATGATTAGGCATGGATGAAGACATAACGGGATAGCTCATAAGAGTAATTGGATTTTGGAAAGTGGGTGGAGAAAGCTTACTATATATGATAGTGTCAAGGGAATCTATGTCGTATACCTCTTGATCGACAAGACTTACTAGAAATCTTACTAGATATGAATTTGATTAAAGTACTAGATCAGTTTGATTGGATAGGATCAAATGATTAGATGATGTTGATTAGATAATTGTGATTGGATGAACTTGATAGGATTGGTGTGCTTGGATTGATTAGATGATTGTATGTATTTGATTAGAGGAATGGATTGGTTTGATTAGATAGGAAGAAATAAAAGGTACCACTAGATAGAGCTCAAATAATTGAGCAATTTTGGTTTATGAACGAAGTTGATCCGATGTACGGTTTGTAAATGATGGCCTCGGGAAGTTAGGAGCGTGTCCACCCCGCGATGCGGGGCATAGCCACCTTGGGATGTTCAAATTCTTGATAGGAGGAAATGGAAGGTAGCACTGGATAGAGCTTGAAAAACTAAGCAATTTTGGTTTTTGGACAAAGTCGATTCGACGTACGGTTTGAAAAATGATGGCCCCGGGAAGTTAAAGGGGTGTAGTCAGCTTTCTACAGTAAATCAGAGGCGTAGCCACCTTTCTACAATAAATCAAGGGCGCTTACACCTTTCTGTGGTAAAACAGGGGCACTTCCGCCTTTCTACAGTAAAACAGAGGGTTCTTCCACCTTTCTATGTCAAAATCAGGGGCGCTTCCGCCTTTCTACGGTAAAACAGGGGCGCTTCCACCTTTCTGTGGTAAAATAGAGGGTGCTTCCGCCTTTCTGCAGTAAAACAGAGCTTGGTTTTAATGGCAATGGAAATGGCTATGGCAAGGAATCAAAATGATAAAATAAGGCCAATGTATCAAAGATTTCATGGGTTTTTCACAAGAAAACACTTCAAGCAAGCACAATCCTATGATTAATGTTAAGGGTATGGCCAACAAAGGTCTTAATCTAGAATGCACAAGGCTTCTAAGGAGTCCTCGATATACTCTCGGTATGTGAGGCACAACCATGAACACTAGCCCATCACAAGCGTGAGTCCAGAACCCCAGCGAGATACTGAAAGGCTCGAACCAACTCTTCACATTTATCTAGGTATCACCCTAGCTTCGACGCTCCACCAATTACAACGTGACTAGATTGGGGTACAACTTTCGTTCTCTCCCCTTTCTATACCCTGCCGGTATGCGTGTTTGGAATCGTCCCTTGGGGTGATGAAATCCCCAAGTAGGTCCCACTAGAAAGAAGACACTAACCATTTCCAACTACTCCCCAGGCTCACACGAAGTGTAAGGGGAAAGTGAAAACAAATTAATGCCCCCTTGGGTGACACAATAATAGACAAGCACAACAGGCAATAAAGGTTACTTCCCCCTAATTAGACTATGTTCAACAACAAGGATAATTTTTCAAAAATTTGATCAAATAGATGGCCCTGCAAGCAAATGTTAGCTATCTTATCCTTTGTTCTTGGTCAATTACGCCATAATATGCTTCCAAACTGTGCTATTTTGGGGCGTAGCCACCTTTCAATGGTTAAACAGGGGCGCTTCTGCCTTTCTGCAGCAAAATAGGGGCGCTTCCACCTTTCTGCAGTCAAACAGGGGCGCTTCTTCCTTTCTGTGGTAAAATAGGGGGCGCTTTCGCCTTTCTGCAGCAAAACAAGGGCGCTTCTGCCTTTCTGCGATAAAACAGGGGGGGCTTCCGCCTTTTTGCAACAAGACAGGGGGCGCTTCCACCTTTTTGCAGCAAAATGTTAGAGGAAAAGAGCCTTTCAAAAAATAAAAGGGTGTATCCACCCCTCTGCAGGAAACTTTATCAGATTTTTGAAAAAGAAAAGTTAGACGCCCTAC
This sequence comes from Sequoia sempervirens, assembly GCA_007258455.2. Taxonomy (NCBI): domain Eukaryota; kingdom Viridiplantae; phylum Streptophyta; class Pinopsida; order Cupressales; family Cupressaceae; genus Sequoia; species Sequoia sempervirens. The sequence goes on from VDFB02270651.1 coordinate 1,518,009, forward strand.
TGCAAGAAAGTGTTAGAAAAGATCTAAGCAAAATGACGTATACGTCTAACTGCAGCAAACTGTTAGCCAAAATCAAATTTTCAGATATAGGGCACAACCGCCTTTTTGCAGCAGACAAGAGGGTGCTTCCACCTTTCTGTGGTAAAAAAGAGGGTGCTTCCACCTTTTTGCAGTAAAACAGAGGGTGCTTCCACCTTTCTGCAGTAAAAAAGAGGTCGCTTCCACCTTTCTGCGGTAAAATAGAGGGAACTTCCACCTTTCTACAGTAAAACAGAGGGCGCTTCCACCTTTCTGCAGTAAAATAGAGGGCGCTTCCACCTTTCTACGGTAAAACAGAGGGCACTTCTACCTTTTTGTGACCTTATTCTGCAAAATACTTAGCAAAAATGAAGGTTAAATGCAAGAACCCATTTGTGGGTCCCATCAGGCATGCCAAAAATGTGTACCTTGGAATTTTACCCCATTCTAATGTGCAAAATAACTAAAAATGCAAGTGAAAAATACTAAGAACACTTCAAAGATTAGCCTAAAGAGTGATAAAACAAGGAAAATAGATGAAATAAAATGCAAATCGATTATACCTTCCTTGTTGTTGAAGACTTCTTGGTTGGCCCTTGATTTAGATGAATTTGTGTGCTCCTTAGATGGATTTTGATGTTACTAGATGCAATATTGATAATGCAAAATGACTAGATGGATGGCTAAATGATAGCAAATGCTTGAGAATGCAAATTGGCAGCATAAGGCTGCTCAAAATGAAAAGTCTTATAAATTCCCTTGAGGAGGGGGTATTTATAGAAGAATTTGAATTCTCTAGAGAATTCCATGGTTGAGATTCATCCAACAAGGTCAAGATGAAGGGCTACGGTGGGTTGAGAACTCACAAACCCTCACATCTTGACATGTGGATGGTGAAGTGGCTAAGAGGAGATGAAGTGTAAGTGAGGTGGCCAAAAGGTATATGAGGTGGAGGAAGGACAAGTACCTTCCAAGTACATTGGGAGATGGGAAGAATCTTGGGTGAATAAAAGTGAATTTTAAATTCATAATGATTAGAAGAATCTAGTGGATAAGACAATGTTCCCAAAAGGTGGGAGTTTGTCACATGTGACTTGATGTGACAAGTCAAAGATTCTAGAAGATGCATGGGAAAAGGGGATTCTAGGAGGAAGAAAAAGGAATTAAAAATTCCTTGGGGGATGGGGAGAGTTGACTAAGGTACTGATTAGGCTTAATTAATTAGTAATTAGAAGAAAAATGAGGATTAAAATCCAACTTGCAAAAGTTGGAGGATGTGACACATCCTAATCAAGGATTAGGCATGTGCACATCCCTAATGAAAAGATTAGGAGATGGATTAGGATTAGATGAAAATGACATGTGAGGAATTAAATAAATGTATTATTTATTTAATTTATTTGATGAATGGAGGATTAAAGAGAATAAAGTATTTAATTATTAATTAAATACCTTTGGGATTTGGCAGAATTAAGGGTATTAATTAAATAATAGTAATATTACTTAATTAACTTGGATAAGAGGATGTTTAGATGAAAAGTGATAAATTTGGATAAATTAAGTGTCCAAATTTAGGTGTCTATAGAAACAACAACCAGAGGCGCTCTTTTGATATGTGACACAACCTGCCCAATCAAAAATAGTGAAACCATGTAATTCCAAGTCTTCATCTGAAGAATACCTCAACCCATATCCAATTGTGCCACGCAAGTATCTCAAGATATTTTTAGCTACAACAAGATGTATATGTCTCGGATCACACATAAACTGGCTAAGTGCACTCACTACATAGCAAATATCAAGTCTAGTGTTAACTAGATACATCAAGGATCTAATTAGCTATCTGTAAAATGTAGGATCCACCAAATCTGAACTAGCTGCAGCCTCCTTCAACTTAAGTAAGTTGGTTTCCATAGGTGTGGACATGGATTTGCAATCCATTATGCCAAATCTCTTAAGTAGCGATGACAAAGATACCATGACCAATCTACCTAGGTTATTTGAGGACACCACCCTGTGTATGATTAGCACCATCTCCTTTGAACTAGACCATCAAAATCATGAGATCTATTTAGTGTACCCCCAACTGATCGACTATGACCAACAAGGACCACCAGTTCTCGATACATTCAAAAATAGTGAGGCACTCTAAGAATTCATGGGATTGCAGGATAACATTCCAGATGGGGATCACAAAGCAGGGTTTATAATGGAGTTGGACACACATGCCTGTTACGGGGAAATGATTGAATCCTTCAGTCGCAAATGTGAGAAACTAAGAATCATATCCAAGTCCTTGAGTGAAAACCACACTGTGGCACTCTCTGACAAGACAAAAGTAAAAAGAAAGGACTTATCCAATGGTAAAAACCTCTCTGAGGTGCCCGAGGATGAAGGATTCAATCTTCCTTTAAGAGCTATCCATTAGGAGAATTCAACAGTCTCGGTCGAAAAATGAAATCCTGTCAACTTAGGAATAGAGGAGACCCCGCATATCACATTCTATACGGAATCACTATTATCAGAAGAGGAAGAACTCCTAGTAGCATTCCTAAAGGAAAGACAAATAAAATTTGCATGGATTTATGCTGACATACCAGGACTTGATCCAGAGACTGTGGTTCATCATTTAGCAGTGTATCCAGAAGCAAAACTAATCAAACAAAAGCTTTGAAAAATGCACCCTCAAATAGCCTTATTGGTCAAAATGGAGCTTAAAAAGTTGTCAGATGCAGGATTTATCCCACCAATCGATTATCCAAAATGGGTGTCAAATTTAGTACCTGTTTCAAAACCTGATGGAGCTATTAGAATCTGCACGGACTTCAGAGATTTGAACAAAGCATGTCCGAAAGATGATTTCCCACTTCCCAACATTGACATGATAGTAGACATGAAAACATGACATGAGATACTATCACTAATGGACAAATTCTCAGAATATAACTAGATCATGATAGAAAAAGAGGATCAATACAAGACGGCTTTCACTTGTCCATGGGGGACCTACTGCTAGAACATGATGCCATTTGGCCTAAAGAATGCAAGAGCAACCTATCAAAGGGCCATGACATTGATATTCCATGACATGATTCATAAAATAGTTGAATACTATTTCGATGACATTCATATAGCAACCCTAAGTGCTATATTTGATAGACTGGAGGAATACAAAGTTAAACTAAATCGCAAGAAGTGCATCTTTGGCATACAATCAGGTAAATTGCTAGGATACATAGTTTCCATGAGGGGCATCGAGGTGGATCTAGCAAAGGTGAAAGCAATCCTCGAGATGGAAGCACCAAAGACATTAAGGAAACTGAGAGGTCTTCAAGGCCGCCTTCAATACATCCGATGATTCATAGCACAACTGGCAAACAAGCGGAACCCATATTCTCACCTACTCCACAAGGGGATAGTGTATAAATGGGATACAAAATGCGACGAGGCATTTAACAAAATCAAGGAATACCTACTGACACCGCCAATCTTAACACCACCCATCCCAAAGAAACCATTGATCGTATATGTGTCAGCAATAGCAACAGCCCGTGAAGCTCTTCTAGCTCAGCATGATGAAAATGGAATGGAGAGGGATATCTACTATATCAACAGGACAATGGTTGGTCATGAGCTAAACTATTCATTCATCAAGAAATCATGCCTCGCAGTAGTGTTTGCATCACAAAAATATAGACATTACATGTTGGCACACAAGATAAAGCTCATTGCGAAAATTGATCCCCTCAAGTATCTACTATCAAAGGAAATGCTAACCAAAAGAATGGAAAAATCGGTAATGATACTGTCAAAGTATGACATCGAGTATGTGGAAAGGAAAGCAATCAAGGGACAAGTTATTGCAGATCAACTATCAGAAGCACCTATTTATTTTGAGAATCCTCTTGTCTTAGAATTTCTAGATGAATCTATTTTTAACATCAACATAGCTGATCACTGGAAACTATACTTCGACGGCTCATACACACAACATGGATCAGGAGTTGGTGTCTTCTTCATCACCCCACAAGGGGATTGCATGCCAAGGTCATACAAACTGGAATTTCCTTTCACTAACAATATTATAGAATACGAGGCCTTAACCATAGGTCTCAAAATAGCAGTGCAATGGAACATCATAGCACTCAAAGTCTATGGAGACTCTTAGCTGATCATAAATCAAGTCAATAATGAATATCAGACCAAGGATGACAAGATCACTCCATACAGGAAATTTGTGGAGACTCTCAAGGAATCTTTAATAGAAATAACATTTGGGCAGATTCCTAGAACCAACAACAGAGCAGTAGACGCCATGGCAACAATTGGATCTTTGCTGAATATCCCCAACAATGTTCCAAAATACGAATTCTTGATTGAGTAGCTTCTCATTCCCGCATTCAAGGTACCAAAATCAGAATTTGTGTGTGAAATCGTTGGTCCTGGTGATCCTTGGTACCATGACATCTACACATATCTTCACATAGGATTCATACCTATTGACCTCCCATCAAACCTAAAATAAACTTTTGTCAAAAAGGCATCCAGATTTGTCATTCTAGGTGATACCTTATACCGTAGAAGCATAGAAGGTACCTTGCTACACTGTCTAAATGCTAAGGAGGAATTAACCACTTTAACCAAAGTACAACATAGTATATGTGGTTCACACTCGAGTGGAATGACCATAGCCAAGAAACTACTGAGGATGGGGTATTATTGGCCCACAATGGAAAGAGAAGCACATGATCATGCTAAAAGGTGTTTACAATGTCAATAGCATGGGGACCTCATCCATGCTCCAGCTCAAGAGCTTTATTTGATTATCACACCATGGCCCTTTTCATAGTGGGGACTCGATCTCATTGGGAAAATTACACCCACCTCATCCAATGGCCACAAGTTCATCATCATTGCAACTGAGTACTTCACTAATTCAGTGGAGGCCATACCAATGATGTATATCACTGGGAAGCAGATCTCAAAATTCATCCTAAATTGTCTCATATGTCGTTATGGTGTCCCACAAGCCATTATCTCAAATAATGGGACACCATTCAAGAACCAAGAGGTTCACGATTTGTGCAAGAAATTCAAAATCCAGCATCGCTTCTCCACCCCATACTATCCCCAAGGCAATGGCCAAGTAGAAGCTACAAACAAAACTATCCTCAAAATCCTTAAGAAAACAGTCAATGACGCAGGTCATGACTAGCATCTGCAGCTTAATCCTATCCTCTGGGCCTACTGAACCAGCATCCGCACACCCACTATCACCACCCCTTTCTCTTTAGTCTACAGATTAGAAGCAATTCTCCCAATTGAGATCGAGCTCCCATCCCTCAAGATATCACTGCAAAAACTCATCACAGATGAAGATTATCGGTATCAAGACTAAATGAGCTGGAGTTACTGGATGAGAGATAGATGGATGCTTTAAATCATTTGAAAGTCTATCAGAATAGACTCAAATGGAGCTACAACAAGAAAATCAGAAGCAAGAATTTCCAAGTTGGAGAACTAGTCTTAAAAGAAAATCAGAAGAATGTCCCAAACCCAAGCAACAAAGGAAAGTTCGAACCTAATTGGTTAGGACCTTTTGTCATAACAGCAAGTTACAAATCAGAGGCATATTAGTTATCAACACCTAAAGGGGAACCTCTGCAGGAGCCCATGAATAGCTCCCATCTCAAAAAGTTTTATGCCTAAATCTTTCAAGGTATAGAACCAAAAAATCCAAAAAATCAGAAAAAGTCCTGAAAAAATGGTTACTTTGTCGAAAACATGGGAAACAGGCGTCCTAATGACAACAGAAAAAATAAAAAAAAGGATCAAAAAAATTGTCCTCTAGTGAAAACCACTTTGGTGGCACTTTGGGCAACTACCATGGTGAAAACCTAGCAAACAGGCGCCTTGCGTAAATAAGCACTTTCCATCCACCAGGATCTTTACGGCTTGTTTTGCATCATCCATTTTGCTTCCACCATCCATCACATCCAGGTCTCCATCCATCACTCATCCACTCGCATCTGCACTATAGCTTGGTCCTATTTTCGTATCATGATCCCTCCTAGTACTACTCAACCCATCCTCAAGGTCAGTTTGTCCTACCTTTATCAAAGTAGTATATTGCATCACGCTAGAGGCATGTTCTCATTTGATTGGATTCATGTATATTCTTAAAGTCCTAAATATCCAAAAATCCAAAAACATCAAAAAATCCAAAAATCCAAAAACATCAGAAAACCAGAAAATCCAAAAACATCAAAACATATCAAAATCCAAAAACAAGTCAAAAAGTCTCAAAAATTCAAAAATGGAGTCGTCTTGTCGAACTACATCATCTCTAAGCTTGAATGTAGGCAAGGCTAATCTTTGATCATCCCCCGAGACATCTAGGTCAGTCCTATAGGAGTCTGTCATAATAAATTGACATCTCATCATGTATATCGTCATTTGTAAATTGGTCAAGTCGTCAATTGAACTACATGGTCTTTGCGTGTATAACGTAGGCAAGGCTAATCTATTGATCAGCCCCCGAGGCCCCTAGGATAGGTCTTTAGGTTAGCCTCTTGGTCAAAATCTCAGAAAACCCAAAACATTGGAAAACCAAAAATCAAAACATTTGAAAATCTCAAAAAAATACCAAAAATAGCCTCAAAACATTGCAAAAAGATCAAAAACATCCAAATATTTTAAAAATCCATCTGTCTCATCTTGCTTGCACCCGCAATAATCACAATTCATAATAAACTAATCGTCATCATCAACCTTTGGTGAAACAATTAGAAACAAGTCTCGCAGATTAAAACTAGAATTCTAAACATCAAGTCTTAAGTCTAAGTCAATGCATAAGCAAGTTGGTCATCTCTTCGTATTAGTAACTTATCATCCCATCAGTTCCATATCAATCATCCCTTACGAGCACTTTGGATAAACAAAATGACATGCCGCCATCCACTAACATGTCCTAGTATGAATTCTTCCTACAATGGGCATTATATTTTGGCAATAAGTTTTGGTTCTAATCCTTAGAAAACACATCCTTTTTTCGTTAGCGGTATTGAAGAGCATCAGTTTGTTTGTTTACTTGGTCTTTATCTTTTGACTTATCTTACTTGCGCTCATTTCAAGGACTTCTCGATGATGTCCCAAATAGAGGATTTAGAGAAATAGGAATGGGGCAACGGTCATTATCTTTTGTCTGTTGTGCTTGTTGGACGTTCTTGTAATATAACCTCGGCTAATACTTGCTTCATTAGGTATGTATGGAAGAGGTCTAGGGCAACTTGTTGACTATTGCATGGATAGGTTTACCTTTCTGTGTTTTGGTCCAAGGTGTCTGAAACTTCTGAAGTACATCCTAGCAAGGTTTCTGTATGTCAAGTGTGAACAAGAATACTCCTATCTGCTTGTCAGGTCAAAGTTCATCACACTAGGTACAACGTCATCCTGGTTTTCTATACCTTGATGAATCATACCACGTGTTATCAAACATAAGAAAATTTGGCCCTTTGAAAATCCCAATTCCTCGACAAGTAATCATCATCATCATCATCATCATCATCATCATTTGCATTTGCATCATCTTGTGTCTTGTTGAAATAACTTCTTTTCTCACTAACAGCACAAACAAGGTACTATGACAATTGATCATCATCACCATCATCGCCATCATCACCATCATCACCATCATCATTAGCATATCACATAAACATATCATATAGGAAACATGCGCATTGCATTTTAATCATCATAAATAGGTTATCATAAACATTCTTCATAAATAGGTGCATCCATGTCATTACATTTCCAACCATTACATTGCATCTTATGGCATTATATCAATCATTGCATAAACATTCATTTGCATTTCATAAACCATCTCATATAAATCATCACATAAGCATCTACAGAAGCATCTCATAATCATTTTTTGCATGACAAATAGGTATATAAGAATTTAAATTCATTAGGCATACATGCTTTCATAACATAAATGACATCATATCACCACTTTTACGTTCACATCACATTATGCATCAACATATCATTTTGTACTAACATACCATTGCATCACATACATGATCATTTATTATGTTTAGGATAATAAAATTTGTTATTCTAAACATCTCATAAAACCATTTCATTATGCATTAACACCATTTCATTTGCATCATATCACGACCATCGCATCATATCACATCCATCCATAAATCATCTCATATATAAGCATATTCTACACATCATTGCATACACCATAGATCATATCATTTTACATATTAAAATCCATATCACATATCACATTGGCATAAAATAAATCATTGTATAGATAACATCATTTGCGCATCATATCATAGGTTAGCATAATATAGATCTATTAGTCATAATCATTGCATAAACATCATTAGAAATAAATGCATCCATAAGACATCACTACAAAGCATATAGAGATAAACCATCCATGCATGAAGAAGAACATAGTACATCGCATCAAAATCAACTCATATATCATCAATCATGTCACTGTCATAGTACAAAAAATAATAAATAGTATCACTGTACATATATGTCAAATCGATACAAAAGGCCCATCGGAGCTATAAAAAATGAGCCCATAAGGCACAATAAGTATGTATCATCTGGATCAAGCTCGATCTCAGTGGATGTTGCCCTTGCCCCTATCACAATGACCCTCTGGTGGTATTTGGCTAGCCCACTCTAAGTACTCTGGGACCCAATATGCTCTAGGTATGGTGTCATGGTAGGCCTGACGATAGTACTCTATCTCTCAGATAGCATCCTTATAAGATCATACTGGCACTATACCCTGGGAGGAGGAGGCTGTCATACTCTCGATCTGCTACCTGCGGCCTAGCTCTATAGCTACCTGTAGCTCTACAGCTTGTCTCTGATGCATAGCCTGATCCCTCTCTGCTCTGCGCTACTCTCTCTCAGCCCTCGCCTAGTCTCTCTCTGCTGTCAATGCCTGAACCTAGGCCTACAGCTATGTAATCAATGCATCCCGACTGTCTGGCTGTCCCTGTGGCTATACCTATAGCTTCACATGAACTTGATCCTCACCCTTGACTCATGGTGGTGGGACTAGCGACTCCTATTGCTAATCCTGCATATGGAAATCTCCCTGACCTGGTGGGACTAGGGGCACAACTGGTGGAACCTATCGAATCTCAACCCTCGGTCCTTTCCCTCGTCCTCTCCCTCTGCCCTTGACTCTACGTGGATTTGGATCCTCACTTGGAATGGTCAATCGAAGTGGAGGTCTGAACCAGTCCTTGTAGGCCTGAGTGGTGTTAGGATCTGCTAAGCCCTGATAATAAGCCCATGGGTAGGCTACCAAGTGCCAAATGTTGTCAACTGCCTCGGAGGTAGGAATACCATGTCCTCATGATATATGTGTCATGTTGCATGCAAAGATAGCTACATAGCCATCATCGGGTCGATTCTGTGGCTCTTCGAATTGACACTGTACACACCCAGGTAGGTACCTCTTGATCATCGTGTGCTCTTGCCCCTACATATATCAATCCTGGTGGCAGTAGAAGAGCTGCTTAGCATTGTCGACCCATCCGGGCCGACCAAGGTACGGTCTCCATGTGAACACAAGCATCTCATCTAGGACCTGCCTCCAGTAGGGGATCTCATGCTCACTAATGTGTGTGAAGGACACACTACCTCTATATTGTGCCACGAGGGCATCCTCTGCCCCCATGGAACTGGAACGACCTGTGGACGTAGCATAGAAATGTGCTTCCACACCCAGACATGAAGCAAAGTCACTCCAGCCCCCAGCATTCTGCCGTCCATATAAACATACTCATGTAAGTCTCTGTAAAGCGAGGCTAGCAGCACAGGTCCCCATGCAAAGAAAACTGGCTTGTCTCGGACCATCCTCTCCCAGCAATATCCCTAGTCAGGACTGAAATATTGCCATCATCAGTTTGGGGCAACGAGACCCAAAATGATCACTGCAACCACCCAATGGAAGGGAGGTGCTATAACCTTGTACTGCTCGAGCTCAATCTGTCCCTCACAGTAGATAATGTCCCGTGTGACAAGGACTCTGATACAAGACTCGCATCCCTCATCCATATCATAGATCACCTGTTAGCCATGAATAGGAAATCGTAGAATGTGCCAAATGTCCTCCAAAGTGATGATGGCCTGGCCAATGGGGAGATGAAACGACGATGTTTCGCTATGCCACCTCTCAGCCAACATTGATAGCATCCCGAGGTGGGTATGCACGGGTGCTGCGTACACAATGTGCCATAATCCTATAGCTCCCATTCAATCCTGGTCCATGTCACTCAAATCTTGTAAGATGTTAACCAAATCTTGCGATCGGTGCTCCCAAGAGTAGAGCTCCCTAGGCCCATCCTGCATCAGGGAAGGTCAGCGTGTTAAATTTTTTTGAAAAATTCCTAGTCAAACGCTCCAAGAAAGTTCCTAGTGGCACAGTTTGTGAAGGCGTCACAGTTTGGGTGAAAAGGGTGTTGTCACAGCGTACTTTACCCAAACTAGCTCACCAAGCCCGAGCCCAGTGTAAGAGTTTCTAAACTTTGAACTGCACAGCTGCGGCGCTAAATAGCACCATTGCAGCACAAAACGGCCTTACGCAACACAGTTTAAATGCCGAGCGGCGCTATATAGCATTGCTAGAGGTGAGCTCCCCTTTTAAAGCATTAATTACAACATTAAATAAAAAAACAAAGCTTGCATAAGGGTCACATATCGGGGCCCCGATGCCAGGTGGCCACTGGTAGGTTCAAACTCGATTGGTAATGTGCAAGGGAAGCTATCATTACACCATATCCTCGGAGGGTCAGAGCTCAAATCTCAAGATTGCTAGCGAAGGTGTGTGAAAATGACTTGAAAGTGACCCTTTGGGCCCCTTTTAAGCCTAAAAATTAGGGTTTGTTTTACCCTCAAGGGCTGTCCTACTAGGGTTTTGGACCCCCGAACCTATTTTTTTCCATTTGAGGCTTATTTTTCATCATTTTATTGCATTTATACACATTTTTAGCCTCCTAGACCCCTTTCGGACTTGTCGAGTAATTTGTCATCTTTTTTCGCGAGATCATTCAAAAAGTGAAAATTTTCATCCAATCTCTCGAGGGGGCATTATAATGGCATGTTTTCTCTCACCATGTGGCAGTGGGGCAAGTTTTTAAATATCGAAACTTTTTGGCTTTGATCGAGATCGTTTATTCTTTGAACCAACACAACAAGTGCATTGCTTTAAAGAGGGGAAAAATGTAGACATGTAAAATATACTGATTGGCATTGTCCATCTGATCCTAACTTACTAACATCATTTCTCCCTGAATCATCCCTCTATCTAACCATTTAATCAAATTCCCCTATCTGATTAAACTCGTCAATATTCGTCTCTTAATTAAATAAATCATTTTATCTAATTGAGTCATCTCTCTTGTTAATTAAATCAATCCATCTAATCTAATTATCCCTATTTAATTAAATAATCAATTTATTTGATTAAATCTCTAAAGTCTATCCATTAAATTAAATAAATTAAAACCTTATTTTATTTAATCTAACACCATCTCTTTTAATTAAATAAATCAAAATCCTTATTTAATTAAGCTCTTATCATATTCCTCCCTTATTTGATTTAAATAAATCTATAAATCTAAGTCAAATAAGTCACATCATCTAACCTCTCTCATTAAATTAATTAAACCTTGATTAATTTAATCTAATCTCATGTCCCATCCTCTAGATAATGGAAGTTGCACATGAAAATAGATTTAATTCATTTATTAAATCCCTATTTTCCTCACATGGCATCTTTTGGAATATTCTCTCAATTTGAGTTCAAAAATTTCAAGTCAACATGTACATCCAACAAGGCAATAACTTCCTCTTACATGTCCTTTTCCTTGAGCCAAGTGGCATTGATTGCATTTTCCCTTCCCTCTTACATGTCATTTCAACAAATTTAAAATTCAAATTTATGCATTTATTGGCACAAACCCCAAATCTTGCACATCCATCATCCATTCATAGCTTGACAAGTGGCACCATATCATTGGATGAATGTTAGTCCCACATTGCTCAAATTTGGACATTCATCCATCTTGAAATCCTATAAATAAAATTCTCATATCCTCATTTCATCATCCACAATCCAAGCAAAGTTGCCATGCTCAAATATCTCTTGAATTTCATCCATTATCATTGAATCATAGCTAGGTTTTGCAGATTTTGGCTTGGAGTTCTCATTCTTCATCAACAAAAGTGGATCAATCATCATCAACATCTCAATCTTGCATCTTAGGAATTGGGAAAGGGCCAATTTTCACATCAAATTGGCACCAATTCCCCCATGGGATCATGAGTTTGCACATCTAATTAGGATTTAATCTTTGTTTTATCATTTTCATTGTGTTCTTTGTTATTTTCTTTCCTATTTTGAAGTTGTAAATGGATTTCATGGGGAATCATTGTTTTGGATTGCAATCACTTGTCTAACTTGTTTACTCTTGTTGTTTTGCAGGTACCAAGGTTGGGGTTTGCACAGTCTCTAACCGTGATAGATTTGGAGATAGTGTAAGAAAATATGGGTTCATCTTCAATAATCAACTCCTAAACGCTAGTGATTGTAGAAATGGTATTTCCTTCCTGAGAGAAATCAAAAAATGGATGCTAAAAGATGATAATGCCATCAATAGATGGAACCCAAATGTTGAAACTTGGAAGAAGATGCTCCAAACAATTTGAAAAAAGAGAGCCACTAATACTAGAAAGGAAGAAAATGAACTCCAAGAAGCTCTTGTCCTAGCTGAAGAGAATATTCAAGAAAATCCAAGGAATGAGAGATTAGGGGAAGAGCATATCCTAGATAAAAGTAGCCTAAGGAGGATCTAGTCCCACACAATACAGGGGCTCAAGGTTAGAGCCAAGACAAACTGGCTCAAATGTGGGGATAAGGGCTCTAGATTTTTCCTTAATTATATTAAAGAACAAAAATTTAAAGAGAAGATTTCTCAGATTTAGGAGGGTGGTAACCTTTACACTTCCTAGGAGGATATCTTAATGTAGTTTCAAACTTACTAGAAAAATGCATTCACTTCTGAAGATGGGGATGAAGGAAAACTTAGAGCTAGGGAGTACATTGGGAGGATTGTTCCAAGGAAGATAAATGAGGATGATGCTCTAAATTTGTTTACAGATATAACCAAAGATGAAATTAAGAATGTCATCCTATATGTGAATAAAAATAAGTCTCCAAGTCATGATGGGTTGTCTATAAAATGTTATATCTTGATATTTTTGGATTGGATCAGTGATGACCTATTGCAAATTTACAATGAGGCTTTCAACAAAGGGTCCTTGAGTAGGACTATCAACAAAGGCATCATCAAAATATTACCAAAAGTTGGAAACAAGAATTTGGTCAAGAATTGGAGACCAATAACCTTTCTAAATGAATCTTACAAGATCCTAGCAAAATTAGTAGCCTTAAGGTTGGACAAGGTTCTCCCCAAGTTCATCAATAGTACCCAAATTGGGTTTATGAAAGGGACCTGTATATCATAGAAAATTTGATCATGAGTTGGCAGGCAATGGAATGGGCAAGATATTTAAAGAAGAACTTAGCCATGATCCTATTAGACTTTGAAAAAACCTATGATAGGATAGAATGGTCCTTTCTAAGGGTCACCCTTGAATCCTTTGATTTCCCAAGTGCTTTTTATAATATGGTGAATATATTATTAAAGGATGCAGTTGCACAAGTTGATGTTGATGGTGTCCTCTTAGAGGATTTTGACCTTGAAAGGTCCATTAGAAAAGGGTGCCCCCTTGCCCTTGCTCTATTTTTTATTGCCTCTAATACTCTCCATTATTTTCTAAGGGAGAAGACTCACTCTCCAAAGGTCAATGGCATAAGGCTCCCTTATCAAAATGAGCTAATTAATATTCAATTTGCTAATGACACTACTAGATATTTGTAGATATTGAATAAAATAACTTAGAATCTCTAATGGGGAAACTCGGTCTATTTTTCCAAGATTCAAGGGAAAAACTATCTACTGCTAAGTCTAGCACACTTGGGTGGATGTACTCCCCACTTGAATGGATCAAGAAATATGGCTTCCAATGGGGTGGACCCACCAAACTTGTAAGGTATCTTGGAATACCATTTCTTGTCAATCCTAATCTAAAGTAGATGTGGATGTGGATCAAGGAAAAGATTGAGAAAAATATGGAAAGATGGAATAGGCAATACCTAGATCCCTTGCTTGTAGAACTCAGGTTTGTTAAAAGATTCTTTCCTCCTACAGTATTTATTTTTCTTCAATTTTATTTTTTAGCCTAGATATCAAGTGAATGATATTCGAGAAAGAATACAAAATTTTATTTGGTCTGATGGAAAGGGGAAAAAGAGAAACCATTCAATTAAGTGGCATTGGTGTTGCCTAGATAAGATGCACTACGGAGTGGGTTTGAAGGATCTAAGGTTACAAGGAATTACACTCATGACAAAATGGATAGCCAAGGCCCTAGTTGTAAGTGAGCCTTGGAAGGTTTTAATAAGAAATAACATTCAACTTGCTACTCCCAAACATTCCAAGTCTTGGAAGAATTTACCTTTCTAGGATATTCTTATAAGAAAACACCCAATGGTTCTGGATGGCTCCATGGTGTTCAAAAGCCTGTGGAAGGCTTGAGAAATGATTAAAAATAAGGTTAATTTTAAATTAAGTGGCGTTTGAATTAATAATACTCTGAAATGTCAAATTTATAGCTCTATTTGGTGGAGCCTCTTGCATTGTTACAAGGGTGCTCAACAAAAAAATGGAACCAAATCAATATTCAAACATTTCATAACATTCTTGAAAATGGTCAATCAAAGTCTTGGGATAATATTGTTGTTGACTTTAATATTCATGTTTCTAGTTTCAAAACTTAGTATGTTCTTATAGAAGCATGTAAAGAGGAAAGCTTCCCCATAGAATCTAATAGGATCATGGATCAATCTGGTGATATTACCTACGAAGATGGTACTATCTTAAATGATATTAAAGAAAAATTTATTTATAAAAATCTAACTAGTAATACTTATGTAATTGAGCATGTTAATAGGTGTTGGAGAACATCACTACCTGTTAGTACTTGGTAAAAAACTTTTGGCTCTATTTGGTACAACATAAAAGAGCCTACAAAGGCTTATTTTAGATGGCTTGTACTTCTACATAAAATTCTATTTAAAATCAATTGCATGGATGTGGATATTTACAATGTATGCAGATCTCCATAATCACTTCTTCATATCCTTTTTTATTGTTTCTATACAAGAGAAATATGGAAAATATTCTACAATAATTTATTGGTATAGGATAATGATGATAGAATTAGATGGCAGGATGTGATGTTTAATAATAGGAATCTAAGTAAAGGTTATTATATTTTTTGGGACTGTCTGTCTTCTGAAATCCTATGACACATATGAAAGGAAAGAAATGAAGATAAGTTCTAAGGTTGTAGGAGGATGCTAATTGAGTTGACAAAATGACTCACTTTCTTTAACATTGTTTTGCAGGTCTCAATCCACCTAGAGTTGTCCATGTCCAAGTTCATGATGTTGTTTAGAGAAGGCTTTTTGGAGGTCAAAACGGAGGAAGTGACGTGTGGCCATGTCTGGCATCACAATCATGAGGAGGTTGAGGCTTTTCTTAGAGTTTTGAATGAGTTCCATAGGGTATATAATCATGCACAAGATTGTGTTTATATTTATATAATCATTACATGATTTTTTATGTATCGTTGCCATTGTAGAACACCTCTGTTGCCATTTTAGAACACCTCTTGGTATAAATAGACATGATTTTAAATTTCATAAAGTGATTAGACTCGCTCATGGGTGAATTATGATTTGTTTTCCTTAAAAATAGACCATTACCATCTCCCTAAGGCTCAATTATTTTAGAAATTCTAATAGAGCTATTTAAAATTATGTCAAAAATTCCAATAAAAAACATAAAATGTAGGATCCACAAATATTTTGACATTCTAAACTAATATATCCTAGATTAATTGACTCAAAAAATCCATTACAACTAAAAAAATATTCAAGAAAAAATTGGAACATCTAAGGCAATATTATTTCCCTTTTATACTAGAGTTCTTGTATAATCAAGATTACAATAACAACTAATATATTTAAATATTCTATACATATTATGCCTACCATCTAGATTGGCATGGAAATTTTGAGTAAATTGAAAGGAGATATTTCTCATGTTAACATGTAGATAAACAATGTTTATTTATCTATACTTGATGAACTATTTAGGACATGTGGTTTAATAATGCCATATTTTTCCTTAAGTTTTAAATGATATAATCATCTATCCCATGCTCAATTACTATCCTAATAAGTGTTAAGATATTCTTTTACAAAGATTTGATATTTTTGATTTAATATCCTAGGTAAAAATAGTAGTCATCAATTCCAAACAAAATGATAACTAAATTATTCTATAGTTTGATAGATTTAAAATCAAAAACATTTAGGCCCTAAACTACTACTTGCAAAATTTTAATAATATAAGGGAAAAAGACATTAAACACGTTATACAATTTAAACCCACAAAAATTATTTCTTTATCATATATATTAACATTTTTATGAGTTTCATGTCTTGAAAAATCCTATAAGCTTCTTTGCTATAAAACACCTAAATTTATAAAAGGAATTTTTCATCTTAAGAAACTATCTTGAGAGAAAAGCTAAAAAATAGTATTATATGTTTAGTAGGAGTAATTTTTTTTTTCTTCAATCCTTGATGAATCTTGACTTATTTTTGTGATAATATCATCTATTAATGATATTATAAAAATAAAAATAGATAGATTTTTTTATTATTGATTCAATAGTTAGGTTAAACATCATAGCCATGTCATATATAAACAAAAATTTAATTATTTTGACAATACAATGTTTAAAAACAAAAGTAACATTTATCAATAAGTAGAATATAAAAATGTAAAATAATAATTTGTTTATTTTAAAATAGATATCTAATATTGATTAAAATTATTATATATTGTAGCACAAAACATTGTTATATCAAGAGAAAAGGATTAAGTTATTATATTAATAAAAGGGACAAAAGGATTTGGATCACAGTAAAATCCAAGGTACCTAAAGATTCCAATGAAGCAATAAGAACTACCAAACAAATCCTCTTCTATTCTACGTCTATACATAGTTTCTTGATGAAAGAGGGGTTCTCAGTAACCCTCTTTTATTAAAAAAAAACATGCAAACTATCCTCAACAATGCATATAAATCAGCAACAAAGTTTCATGCAAATAATTGAAATTTTCAACAAAAGATCTTCTCATTCTAGAAATCTGATTACATATTCATTTGCAGTCATCAAATTAATTATGGGAAGAAACATATTCCCATTACATAATCTGAGCATTAAATAAAAATCAATCTACAACAAAAAGCAAACTATGTGCTTCAATAACACCTCCAAATCTGCACTTTTCCTTCAAGTCTCAACAATGGTGTCTTCAAACTTAAATGTGCAAAAAAACACTTCAATAACCTCTTGATAAATTTCATGCCCAACTCTCCAACCTCCAAAACCTGTAGTCAAAATGAAAACCCCAAAACCTACCACAAAACCCTTCACCAAAAATCTAAAAAAATCAGATATTTTTCCTCCTCTTGGAAAACTCATGACCAAATCCTCATAATGAATTGTTTCCACAATAGAAAAATCAATAAATTATCTTTTAATTTCATTTTGTAACTCCCAGCCCAATGCCTAAACTTGGGTGAACAAATTTATTCAAAAAAATACAATTACGCCTCCATTATCTCCACTTCCAACTTGCATAACAAAGGTGGAATTTTATTTAAATAAATAAAATTAAACTCACTTATTAAAATATCCTCCTAACATAAAATTATCCCCCTAATATGAAATTTAACTTGAAATTTTTTTTTATGATGTTGATTGCACTTTCACCTAGGATGCTCATGCATCAGACATCCCAGGTAGAAATAAATGTTTCATGATTTTCACTTAGAAACATTTGTAGACCCTATGTCTATATTGGATCCACCTCATTACCTTGTTCACTGGAATATTTCTATGCACCATTTTCTACAAACATACAACATTACCATGTTTCATCCTTCCTCTACTACCTGTCATGTAATTCAAAACATCAAATCTATTTTCAAACCAATATACTTCATCAAAATCAGAACTAACAATTAAACTTATACCTCCTCCTTCATCAAAACAAAGGCATTTCTTTGCCTCATTTTCTGTTCTACCTTTTCCATCTCTTTCCACCATGTCCCCTTTATGAAATTCCACTTTTTCAATGCCTTCTGAAAGACATGACATTGCTGCAACTTGGTTTATTTCACTCAAAACAGCATTATTAATACCATCAAAAGACTTAATTTTCACATTACATGACAAGGAATCATGACCAATAATAAAAAACTTCACCTCCACTATTCTCAAACAAGGATTCTCCAAAAAACTCTTCATTAATCTTCACACTCCACTCTTTCAATTCAACTTTATCAAAAGTAATTTCTATTGCAAAAAACTTATCTATTCCTTCACTCTCTTTTTCATCAAAGGAAACAATAAAATCATATTTTACCTCACCCTCTTCTACTACCTTCATTCTACTTGATATCTTTGCTTCAATCTGCATCAACAAATCACTTTTTTCATCTTTATCATGGTTAGTGTTACCAAAGCCAACATATTAATGATTCATACCATCTAAAAGTCTGATTTCATCAAATAAAAAAGACCTTGAATTGCTGCAAACCTTACCCATTTCTTCTTTCAATGGCTTCAATTTGTGTTTCAATCCATCCTTCATCAATTTTTATGTGTTGGCATAACCATCATGCACCGCCTTCCTGTCAAATTTTCAAAGCCTTCCTAACAAAACATGACAAGAATTCATAGGAATAATGCCACATAAAATTTCATCTCTATAACCTCCCATATTAAGATTTACCAATTTTTTTTCACTGATCAAAACTTTCCTATCATCTTGTAGCCATGCTATCCTATACATATGTGGATGCTTCTTCTCTCTAGCTGCAATTTTCTCACCATCTCTTTAGAAACGAGATTGTCTATGCTACCTCCATCTATGATGACATAACATACCTTGTTTTTTCATTTGAATCTTGTTCTAAACAAAAATTTTCTTTGAATGGATGTATTGTCTTCATTCAACAAAGTTCTCCTAGCCATTAAAGTTTCACTATCTTTTGCTTCTTCAGAATGTGATGACCTTGCATCTTCTTTATTCACATTTGCTACTCTATTCTCATTTTTATTTTCTTCTTCTTGGTCTTTCCTCTTCATGAGGAAAATCATATGCTCTATGACCCTCTTCTCCACACTTCTAAAGTTTTCTCTTCCAAAACCTCTACCTAATATTCCTCTACCTCTTGAATTTTGATCTCTAGGACCATATGAATCATCATATATTTTATTTTTGTTGTCTCCTTGGTCTTCTTCTTCTTCTTTTTTTTTTCTAATTATTATCTACTCCATATTATCTTCTTTCAACCTCCTCATCACTACCTCTTCCTTTTTTCTTACTTTCATGTACCTTTTGTGCATTCTTTCCTCAATTTTCAAGGCAATTTGATAGGCATCTTCCATTGTGAAAACTCTCACCAAAGTCATCTACTCTTGTATGTTTGGTCTCAAAGGTCATTAATATCTCTTTCAGCCTTCTCCTTACTTGCATATACATGTCTTGTTCTAATAAGGATCCTATGAAACTCCTCTTTATACTCTTTCACTGTTTTGGTCCCTTGTTTTAACCCTTGCATTTTTTTGAGCAAATCAAGCTCATAGTCCATCAAAATGAACTACACACACACACACACACATACCCAAACTATAGACATTGGGCTTTAGAAACTTTGGAGATATAGCACAATCAGTTTACAAATGATTGACAATGGACTATGGTTAACCCCCTATTCCTCTCTTCATTTAGATCTTAATTAATTTTTACAAATAAAACTTGTAAACAACACATTTTCCCTAGTATATGGCTCTTTTTACAATCCCCACTATCTCTAATCCAAAACCCCAAAAAAAATTCTCTTGTCTCCTTGGTAATTTTCCTTTTCCACACAAAAAAGATGCAAAAGCTACAACTCAACCATGACCTAAAATTAGTAAACACCTTGCTCATTATGTGCTCACCACTTCTCATCACAAATGAATTACCCAAATAATTCCTCTCCATGTTCAATAATTAATTGAGTGCATTATAAATTTGGAAATTGATGAGGATAAACACTCTCACATTAGACACATCAGGTAGGAGAAAATATTTCATTATACAATACTCTAAGTAATTTTAGCCTAGTTATTCTAACTTCTTTTGTAGTTATGATGGATAAGATAGGGAGAGGGATTCATGGACTACCCAGAGTTTTTTATCCTTAAAAGGGTTGACAATATATAGGACACAAATTGTATTATAGGCATGCACCTTACAAGGTACCCAAAACTTATTTAAAACCTATGAATAATGGATAAATAAAGTGGAAGAATCATACAATACACACATTCAAATAATAATTTAATAGTGTAGCACACTAACAAACCAAAAAGTATTTACAAATAAATGAAACCTTAATATCTACACAAAGATACTTGTCTTGCAACTAGATGATGTGGGTATATTTTTTCCCAAAAAGTGTTGCCACATATTAATATATATCTTAGCTTAATAGGCCAAGTGCCCAAATTTTTATGAAATAAAATTTATCTCTAGAGCTTAGAGCTTCTAAATGTAATGATGGTGTTATTTTTGTCCCAAAATTATCTAAAATATTATTTACAAAAAAATATGGACACCTCTCAAAAAATATTTTAGATTTGGGTGGAATAAAAAGAAAATTTGACTTTTCTAGATTCATTAGATGCAATGGTAAGCTATAATTTATTCTATTAGTCACCAAAAATATAATGCAAGTAAAATTTGTTAATTACCAAAAAGGAAACCCTCCAAAATCTAATATCTCTCCTAATCATTTTGATTATTTAGATCATCCAAGGATGCAAGAGAAGAGTATATTTGGTATCAAGAAAACACATAATAATAATTATAGATTAATAAATCCACTCTAAAATTAAATGCTCATAATATATTATCTTCAAGTTTAAATAATTTATTACAACTTAAAAGGTCTATAAATCCTACAAACCACATTGATCAAAAGAATACAATCTCATCTTCATCTAATAGTCACAATTTTATCTTTACATCAAGTATTTTCCTTATTAGTTCTTGCCATGGAACTATAGTGAATGCCAATTTGTAACTAGTTATTAATATGCTTTATTTCAACCAATTAAAATTGATAGTTTTTCTCTAATATCATTGGCTAAAAAAATTTAGGCGATGAGCATAATATTTTTGTTTGATAGGTTTATTGGCTTTTTTTTCAGCAACTTATCTGTCACTTCTCAATTAGGTACAATGATTATTGAAAAATTAAAATAAAAATTCTTTTAAAGAATAGTTACAGATAAATTTAAATTGGGTAAAAAGACAACCGAAACAAAATGTTTTTGGAGCATTATGAAACAATATTTTTACCACAACGTGACATTAAAGTGTTGATGACAAATAAATGACATGAAAAGAAAATGTTGAATATAAAGTTTTGTAAAAATCAATCATTCACCTTTTAGAATCGAAGTACCCATTTCGATTGTGCAATGAACTGCATAAAATATTTAACTATCTCTACCTACACCATTGTCAATGCCACTCAAAATCCCACAAGTTACAATCAACTGCAAGGTGTAATAGCTTCCAAACGTAATTCTCTAAAATTAGTTAGATGGCCATGCTTAAGAGCTAGCACATACACCTCTACTGAGATGTCAAAGTTTAACTCTGCTATGCTAATATTATTTCCACTATGGATCTCTATTTATTAAGGATATGTTTTTTATTAAATAAGTAACATTTATAGGGCATTGTACCCTTTACATTGAAAGCCCACAGGGCCAAAATGAAGCTAGTTCAAACCAAGAATGAACTAGGAAAAGTGGACAGGCCACACATAGAGATAGCTGACAGACAGTTGTCAAACCACATATAGGGACTAGACAACCCCAAAATCTGAGGGGACTAATCTAACTCCATTAACCCTAGGCTGAAAAGTTGCAACAGATTAAGGGATACCCTTCTTCTTTCTCAGCACAATAGACCAGGAAGACTCAGAATCGAGGTCCATCAAGCGAGGTGAGAGAAGCATATCCACAATAGACACCATGGGCAATGAGCCATCATGCAGAAAGGGAGTCGACAGTGTAGAAGAGGAAACATGAGTGAGCAAAGGACTAGCAGAAGCAATCAATGAGGTTTGGGCAAGCTCAACCTGAATAGCGACAACAGTTCGAGGCAACAGTGGATCCATAAAAGGGATAGCCAAAAGAGGATCCAGGCAAGACACAGAATCTCGAGAAGGCTCAACAAGGTCATCCTCCGTGGAAGAACCTTCAGAAGGAGGAGAACCCATTGTGAGATTATCTGAGAGAGCATCCTTCCACCAGGTAGTAGCACCCTTGTGGCAGGCATGAGGGAAACCAAAGGCCAAATGACCCATAGAGAAACATCTCCTACACCAAAAAGGGAGGACTTCATAGTCCAAGAGCTGCTTCCAAGGTATGTCCACCAATAAGACTACATCACCATGGAGAGGTTTGGAGATGTCCAAATCAACTAAAATATGAGCTATCATAGTATGCCCAAGCTCTCGAGTCATAGAGTCCACCATCAAAAAGTGGCCAATGGTGTTGCCAATAGCTTCATAACATGAATCCTCCTAGAAATGGAGAGGGAGATTCAACAGTCGAACCCATACTGGTTTGGTATTCAGCGGCTCTGTAAGAGGATTGAAAGAATGAGACCAAGGCCTAATGGACAATGAATGAATACCCCACATCCACCCCCTACCCAACACACAGTCTCGCTCCATAGAGGAGGTGAATGTTGCTAAAAATAACCCCCTTGTGCTAGGATAGAGCTCAATCTGTCCAGAGACAATAAGCTTCCAGGAGACAGAAACCCATGGAGATCAGGAAGGGAGGGCCACAAGCCATTAAACCTATAGACCACACCTTGCTTCAAATAATAATCCTCGTTCTCAACAACCTTAGGACCATAAACCACTACAAGGGAATCATGAGCATAAGGAAAAGTTCAAACTCTATCCTGAGTAGGAGACCGAGCACCTTTAGTAGCCTTAGAGAAGGACTTCACCCAGCCCAAGGAAGGAAAGTCACCAAAAAAAGAAGGGGGAGGACCACCCATCCCTAGCTCCACCCCCACCCACGCAACATCACAAAACTTAAGAGGAACAGAGCCCACGCCCTCCCGCATAGTAGCTCTAGATAAAGGATTCCCATTCACAGCAACTCCAAACTTAGGAGGAGAGGAAACAAAGCCCCCTCCCAAACAATCTTTCCCTGCAACAACCACACTTTCCTGTTGTGCATAGTCTAGAGATCTCCTATTCATAGCAGAACATTGCTTGTCGTTCAGAGGATTCCCACTCGGCATCATTTCAATTTTTTTTCTTGAGGATATGTTTCATTAACATAAGAGTTGATAAATCCATAAGGTGATATCCATCCAAAAGATCATTTATTCGTGTTCAAGTATTTGGTTTCAATTACTTTCCTCGATCCCTCTGGATTTGACAGTGTACAAAATGATTTATTTTTCCTTTGTTTCATCTAGGAGATATACACAAGTTAGAAATATTCAAAATGATCTTTTGCTTGTGAGATAAAAAATCTACAAACACTTACATGGTCATATACAGCCAATTAATTTTTTAAAGTGTTGATACAAATCACTTATATTATAGTGCTTGGAGTGCTTTGAAAAGATGGAGGAAAACACGATGAGCCCCAAATGAATAGAATCAATTAAATATCACAATGAATATGGTATTAGTTTTGAAGAATAACTATGAATTTGAATTCTTGTAGAGATGTTTTAATTATGTAAAAATTCATAATTGAGTTGTGTTGTGGAGCGAGGTTGCGCTCGTGGGTGGAGACAGATCATTTGTGAACCTGATTCTCAGGTGGTGACTTTTTTGATGAGGCAACAATTAGAGGATGTTAGTTGGCATTTGGTTGTAATTATAAAACAGATTCTTAATCTATGTGCTTCCTTGGAATTTGTTGCTTTTTGTCATATTCCTAGAGAATGGGATGGGGTTGTCGATTGTTTGGCTAAATGGGATTTTGATCATTTGAAAATTTGGAATATTGTGGAAAGGGATCAATTACCCCTAGATTTTTCACAAAAGCTGGACCACTTAGTGGAGATTGACAGGGGTGTGTAATGCCCTTGCTTTGTATTGCTCTTTTTTGGTTTGAATAAATTTTTACCTCTCTTTTTAATTAAATTGTTGGGGTTTTGAATTTGAGGGAGGGAGAAAGAGATGGAGAATAAAAGTCACCATTGAAGAAGTGGCATTGATATTTTTGAAATAATGAACACTCATTTGTGGCGTACCTATTCAAATGTAAATTTAGTTCCTTAATCTGTGGCTGAGATATTTTTTCAAAATTATATTTTTTTATTTGAAGTTTTTTTTTTTTTAATAATTTGGATGTTATGTAATAATGTTTATCTATCAATTAGTCTTTTTTTAATGTGAATCTGATCACCAAAATAGAGTGAGTAGTAATCTATTAAATTTTATAATAGTTTATTAAATATCGTTCCAGAAAGGTAAAAGATGGTCTTTTAAAGCCACTATCAAGCGAGCTTCTTATTGGGTGTATGTGACCACACTTATGAAAGCCCAAAAGTGGACCGCTATTCAATTTAATTTACATATTGATCAAATTTTGGATTCCTAGGTCTTGACCTTGTGACCAAAAGTTGTAAACTTAAATTTGTAAATCCACTTACACTAAGAGTATAACAAAAAAATGGGGAGATTCTAAGGCTTCCTTTCTGGATTTGTTGAAAGCTTGAACCAGGTTAAAATTAAGTTATAAAGCTTCAGGAAAGAACTACGTATTCAAGTTTTGCAAAACTATTTATATAAACTATGATCCATCTTGAGGATAAAAATGATATGAGGATTGCAAGAGTAGCTCAATAAATAATGTCTACAAAGCCAGGGGAAAGTGAGCAAGAGAAATGCAAAAACCAAAAATTTGAAAATAAGGTGAAGTTGAAAATAAAAAATTTAGGAAATTTGAGGAGAAAATATCTTAAAATGTGTTGTAATTGTTACATTACAACCTTATTACATGTATGATGTAGTTATAGGTTGCCTTATTTCAATATATGAATTTGAATTGGGACACACTGGTTTGACTGATCATTATACCACAACATGATGCATAAAATTATTAAAAAAATTAATTATATAATTTATTTGTAATGGTTTTTATTTATGTAAAATATTATTGATCAAAAAATTATTTAGTTCTAGCCTTGAAAGGATGTTGATTTCTATGATAATTTATGAGACTTAGGTAAGTTATTCAACACAGACTTAATATTAAGCTTCCTTTTGGAAATAAGGTGACATAGAATTAAATTTTGAAAATTGTTTTGGTTTCATAATTACATCCTTCTTTTCCATTTATTGTATAGTTATACGATGATTTAGTTTTCAAAAGAAAATAAAAAAATCACTACATAAAATCCAAGGGACTCTATGTATCGTCATCCATGTCTAATTTGATAAAAGTAATCCTTTATTTATCAAATACTAGAAGGATTTGCAAAATATATAGTATATGAATTCTTATGAATTCCAACTAAAGAAAGAAACACTCTCATTTGATTAAAAAATAGATAAATGACATTGTTGTTCAATAAAGAAAAGCTCTAGTATTAATAGATCTGCTATACAAATGAAATTAATTTAAGTCAGAATTGCATATGGGGAATTTTATTTGGTGAAAAACAAATTCCTATTAAAACCATAAATATAAGCATTGTGAATTACTAGACAACAATGAATTCTCTTGTAAGCGTGAAAGTTCACTAAGTACCAAAAATTATTACCCACAAGTTTGTTTTTTATGTTTGGTTAGTAGTGGAGCATGTGTCTTTGGCAAGAAAAAATTCTACAAATTAAACAAAAATTATATGGAATATTAACATTTATATTTAAATGATAAAAATAGATTTTTAAATATTTAGAAACTAATTTTTTGTTGATAAAAATAAAGTAATTATTTTTTATTTTTTAAGCGGAAGAAATGTAAAATTGTTATGTAAAATTTAATAATAAAATATTTGTTTATTAAGCAAATGATGTTTAATTCCAACATGTTTTTTGGTTTGTTGGTAAAATTGAATGACTTTATGACTTTCAATTGACACATCAAACTCACATAAACTTGGAATAAAAATTTAATCCACACTACACACCTAAATGTTACATCTCATCATTTGCCTCACCCAAACATCACATAACAAGGATGTTACAACATACATCATACATAACAACTACATAGACATATTTCACTTTGCATATTGATTTTCCACATCACAAGACACAAATGCAAAACAAAAGATCTTAGCCTCTCCAAATAGGCTAGGTCAAAATTCATTGGCTTAACATATTAAGTCACTTTGCCATCTCCCTGGAATCCTATTAACCAAGAATGCATGCACACTCAATTTCATAGCAAACGAAAAGGGATGCCAACATGTACATAGTTACATACATAATTTCTAACATTTCTAAGAATATTTGTATTCATAATAAAATTTGAATTGAACAATTAAAATATTCATAATCTAGGTTATCTTGATTATTCAACATCTAAGTTCATATCAAAATTTAAGTCATAAAATCAAATCATGCATTTATTTATTAAAAAATAATCATCTGAAACTAACCATATACATGATGTTATAAAACTATTATCAATATAACCATGTATTGAGATAAATTTGTGATTCAATGCATAACTAGATACTTAAGATCAACATTCTAGATATTGATTTGAAGCAAATTCACACTGCTTTAACTAAATTTATCAAATATTACAAGGACTAAAAAAATATATAGTATATAGATTCTTATGAATGCCAACTAAAAAAGGAAGCACTACCATTTGGTTCAAAAACAAAGAAATAATAAAAATTGTTGTTCAATAAAAAAAAGCTTTGCTATTAATAGATCTTCCCATATAAAGGAAATCATTGTGTATATAATAAATGAAGGTAAAAAAGTAATTATACATAGGTGATCAAATGGTTTTAATTTTTGATGACAACATTTTAGTCATCTATCCTCATCATTGTTAAATAAAATCATAACTAATCTCATTTTTTCTTCATTTCAAAGAACAAAACAGCCTTGTAGAATTTGACAGGAACTTCGCAACAATATGACCTTGTGTTTTATGGTTTCCAATTTAAAAAATAGTTCAAATTATCGTTAATTTGAAAACCAAGTAATGCAAGTCCCATTTGAGAATGTGCAACAAGATTTGATAGGGATTTCATCTGATCTTGTTTAATTAGATAATATATTTGTTGATCACTCCCATGGATTGTTATATTGCAAATAATATTAGCTATTTCTCTTTTCATAGAGATTTGATCATCTTCAAACAGAAACAAAAGTTGCTCAATAAGTTTTGCAACAACAATTTCTTGTATGATTTCTTGGATTTCCTTAGTTTTTCCACTTGATGTCATTTTGGAAATTATCTTGCAACTATCTACTAAAAAAATATCATTTGAAGAGATAATATGTTGAAGTATGCAAAAAGTCTCTATGAGGATAGCCTTCCAAATATTAGCTTGTTTTTCCTTGGTGGATAAAATTGATGGTAATGTTGGTTGTTTCTCATGGCTACTTGAGCTTGCACTTGAAAAACTAATGTGTTGACCATAACCCATGGGTTGTATAGTTTTTACTTGTTTATTTTTTGTGGAGGAAATTGAGGGTGGTGTTGGTCGGTTTCTACGGCTACTAGGTTCCCCACATAAATAATCAATGTGTTGACCACAACCCATGAGATGTATAAAATCTTCTAACTTTGGAAACACAAGACTAGAGATAACATTCTTTACACTATTATTATCCCTACCCACAATGGTGGCAATTTGTTTCCCAACATGGTGGATAACATATGGAGATGGATGATGACTCAAAAGCTCCAAAATCTTTTTACAAGTTTTTGTCACAACTTATCCACCATCACAAATATTCACAACAATAAAGCAATATTTTTCCAATATGTGTTCATCTTTGCAAGGTTAAGAAGGTCAATTAAGTGGGGAAGCAAGGGGTTTAAGTGTTGAAGTGGAGGATGTGGATCATGGATGAACAAGTTACATATCAAAGATAAAGCAACTGAGATGGTTGGGGAGGAGAATTGAGGGAGATTATGAATTATAGTATTAATGAACTCTCCATTTCCTAATACAAAGTCTCTACTATGAGGATGTTGAAGAGCAAGAGTGCTCAATGTTCATAGTGCAGAAGTGAAGGAAGAGATTTATGATGACTGGGGACTTGCTTTAAATCTTGCAATGCAATTCTCTTTATTGCCCAACATGCTCAATATTGGTGATTTTTTTAATAGGCTCCCTCTATCAAGAAGTCAAACAAGCGAGGAACCACACTTTTGAATTGAATCACTTTATTTAGTGAATACAAATCCTCACCCCAAATCCATGCTGCAAGATGGAGGAGACCATTCAAATTGTTTGAAGGATTATGAGATAAAATTTCTTGTATAACTGATGAAAGAGGCATTGTTGGGGATTGAAAATTTAAGCTACACCACATAATTCCAAGTCTATCAAGTGCTTCCTTCTTTAATTCCTCAATTTTCTTCTCCAACCCTTTTAGATAAAATAAAGAAAAATATTTATTTTAGTATATTATTGAGAGATATATAAGTCTCAAGACATCTATATATTCTATATAACAAATTTAATATAGATATTTCAAGAAATAAAATAAAATTAATAAATTCAAATTATTTTATTTTACTAAAAACTATTATATAATTTTTAAAAATAGATTAAATTTTATTATTATAAAGTACATTAGAACAAACTTTTGGATTAAACTATATATTCTTTTTCAATCCAAAATCTTGTTCTAATTAATTCCATGAATTTAAAAAACTCATACAAATTATTTATAAATATATATTTACATAAACAATGTAAAAATTCCAACCACCTAAACATTATAATTATTATTATTTTTAATCAAAACAAAAAAATAAAATAAAATCAAGTCTGTTGAAAACAAAACAACTACTTTTTCCATACCTCTTATTATTTTCTTCTTTTTCCATTTCTTTTGACTATTTATTGTCTAAGTTCTTTGTATTTTATTCTTTTTCTTAGGTGATTATGTTTTTTGGTACGAACTTTTTTATATACATCCATTTTCAAATAGTCACATCTCTACAAAATTTATTTATTTTCTCTACTATATACTAATATTTTGGTAATATGATTTTATTATTTTTTAACTTTTGTTGTCTATTTTTTATCATTAATTTTTATGTTGTTGGTTATATCTTATTAAACCTATTTATAGTTATTATTATCTTTGAGTTTTTTGAATGTTTTTTAAAAAACAAATATAAATTAATATAATTATCTATATTTATTTATTTTTTCTAAATTTTAGATTACAATTATAATGAATAAATAATAAATTAATAATTGAAAATAAAAATTTATAAATACATCAAATAAATTTAGATATAATTAAAAATATCAAATTTTAAAATACAATTAAATAAAATATAAGATAAAATAATAAAAAATGATTTTTCAATGAAAAACAATTAAAATATATAATTAATGTTAAGAGATATTTTACAATGACAATAAAGATTGAAGTGTAATAATATGAACATATGTTAACAAAAATTCTTACATTTTATTTTAAATTTGACAAATATTTATATTTTAAAATATAATATTTAATATTAAACATAATATTTTCAAAATAAAATAAAAAAACACATAAAATATATATCTCTATATTGATAACTAAAATGATTTTAAAATAAAATAACTATTAAGTAAATAAAAAAATTCAAATTGATATCTCTCCACTAATATATAATAACATAATTAAATTTTAAATTTTAAAGAATATTATTAATTTTAATTTTAAAAATAATATCTAATATATATAATATCATGAACTAAACAATTATATATATATATATATAAAATTTTCTCCATTATATTATATAATTCACGTCTTTGGAATAAACCGGATGTTTCTTTAAGTTTATAGGATGTCTATATGTTTCCTTTTAAGTGGAAAAAAATTGTTGTGATTTGGGGTTTAAATTTATATATATTTAAAGTTGTTTTAAAATCATGTGTATAAATATTTATTATTAAAATAAAATAAAATTTAAAATGTATTAATAATTATTATTTATTGTTTCATTAGTAAAGTTATTGAGAAATATATAGTTCAAAATTGTTTGTATTTGATAATAAAAAAAAGGTTCTCAAGAGGGAATTTAAGTTTAATGTTGGAGTTATCAATTTTTGCAATGACGAATTTTCATGGATTGTTGGATAGTTTGTATGGACCAAAACAAATTTAATGAATTTAATAAAATGATCAAAGGTCCAAATCACTAAATTTGTCCAATGTGTGTGAGATCATTATCAAATTGTTTGAAAGCATTTATATTATACTATTTTTTATCAAAATAGACTATATTTTTGTAATGGGCAATCATTTAGAATTTTGGGGGAATTTTTTAATTACTTGATATATATTCACCAATTCCACCAAAATTTCACACTATATGAGGACCCATTTCGCCAATACTAATACAATTTCATGCTATGGTAGGGCCATAATTTCCTTGAAATCAACACACATGTATTTTGAATTGTAGTCTCAATTGTTGAGATTTATATCAACCACATTATAATCACATGGTATTTGTCAAATTTTTATTCTATTATTTCACAATTTTGTGGGTTTTGATAAAATTAAATTCATATAAATAAATTAAAACTATAAATTATTCTCTTATACATTTTTTTCTACTCTCAATTTGGGTTGATTATATTCTTAAACCTTTACATTCTTCGAGGAAATATGTTTTGAGCTAATTTTTTTAGTTTTATCTACTACCTAATTCATATTTGAAACTCTATTTTTAGTGAGTAAGAAACAACTAAAGACATTAGTGATTCAATGAGATGCAAGTGATAATATCTTTATTGTCTTATAATATGATATTCTTCATGTTTATTTATTTGTTTGGTTTCATTCTTATAGATGATATTAAGCATTAATACATCTAGGCCCTTGGGATCTATGATTTTATTTTTTATTATGTTTTCTTTGTTTCATTGTTATGGATGATATCAAAACCATTAGTGTTGAGTATTTTATGGTGAATTCAAATATGATGATATTTTTGGTAGTTTTCAATTCATGAGAGATGTAAAGTAAGAGTCAATTTATTGAAAGTGGTAAGGGTTTCTCATAAAAACATAAAACATAATTTCATATTTTGACAATGTATCTAGTCTAGCACTATCAATTTGAACTAAAACATTAAGATTTGTATCATATATTGATAAACAAAGTAATATCTCAAGGGAAGATATTCCTCAAGTGGTTAAGCTTCTTCCAAGGAACCAGGCTCTTATACCAATTGTTGAACACCCAAATTACTAAGAGGGGGGGGGAGATTATTATTCTCTATAACGCCCCGCCACGCAAACCCCAAAGGAACAAAATAAAAATGTGACAAATTTTTTTTTTAAAGAACATAACATTTTACTTAAGTATTCCAACATAACAATGTTCTAAGTTGCACAACTAAATCCCTTGGGGTACACGAGGTGACATTACTAAACTAACCCATAACAAAGATAATAGATTAAACAATAAATAAACAATTACATAAATCCATTCATTCTCACATCGCCATTTAAAAAGTCCATTAACGATAACCCCATTAATAAGAGTAAACCATATTAAACCATATATGCAAAAAACAAATGAATTAATCATGAAGATATTATATATATATATATATATATCCACAGATATAACATAACATAATCAGTAATTACAAATAATAGTTCACAAATGATTACATGGTATGAATAAACATTACATCAATATGATAGTACAACATAATGAACATAAAAACAAATTACATCAAGGTCTTCCCAACACACATGGGAGAGGTACATCAATAAATGAAATACATCAGTAGTACAAATGCACATCTGGAGCATATGAATCTTGGATCAACAACATCTACCAAAATCCCGCATTGAAAAATACAACTGCATCCAAAGGGAACCCAACAGGGTGCGTAGCACGTTCCACCCAACCACCCCCATGTTGGGAGTAAACAAGGAAGGATCCCTGACCAAGCACATCTAACCGTAACACAAGACTAACTCCAAACAAGATAACATGTAATATCAAAATACTACTCATAAAACGAAACATCGACAAATCACCAAAAACATAACAATAGACCACTTCTAGAGGATTTCAATAAAACAACTCAAATGGGATGCTAGAGGAGAGTGTCATCGCATGGACTTTCATGGATTATCCAGACAACCTGTCACAAGGTGTTGCCTCCATCTATACATGGATTATCCAGACAACCTAGCTCAAGGTGCCACCTCCATCTATGGTTATCCTGACTACCTATCTCAAGGCGCCGCTCCATAGGGTTACTCATGCGGAACTGTTAACCTCTCATGAAGACAAGGCAATGATCTTGCCAACCACGGCCTTCTCGGCCCACCTTTAGTCTACGATAGCACTATCGTCAATCAGATTGCACCTGAATGCTTGAATAGTTAAATTCAGCAATCTGTTGAAACATGGAATGATTCTCAGGCCTGTGGGTTGCCTAAAACTGAGAATCAATCTCCAGAGAGGGTTGGTTCCTTGATGAAAACCTCCTAAAAACTAACTGACTTGGCTGGGAAAGAGATAGAAAGCTTGCTTGAATTGAAATTCTAAAGCTACGAGAGGTGATTGCACCTAAATGATAATGAATTGCAATTATGACTCACAACAAACTTCTCAAAAACTCTAATCTACACAACCAGATTCAATAATTTAATCACTTGAATGATTTAAATAGAGGTTTTTACCTAATGCAATATTGAGGGAAAACGAGGTTTTCACGACAAAATTTATTAACCAATTAATAAGCACAGTGCATAACCAATGAACTTAAACTAAATTGCATAAGATATGTGAAAAAGACAGAAAAAATCAGAGGTTTCAGAATTGAAACACAATAATTCTTCGATCAAATTCTTCACAAAAACGATGCTCAAAATCTAGAAGGCAAAATCTAAAGTGCTGAAACTCAAAGGAATCTTCTGCAATTACACACTTTGAACCTATAAAAAACACTGCTATATTAATCTGAAAGTTGAGTTACAAGATGATTCGCTTTGCAGAGTGCAAAGGCTGAAAAACAAGAACTAAATTGAAAAAGATAAACTTTTTCAATATATATACAATGAAGGCACTCCAAAGTGCATGAATAGTAACTAAAAGTCATCAGAAAGTGAAAAGATGACAATTACAATGTGAAATCCGAGCACAAGTGAAAATCCCTAAAAAAGTGGCTCAAACTCATGCAAAAATGAGTGAACACCAACTCAAACTGGACTAAAAATCTCTGAAAAAGTGGCTTAAAGCATGCAAAACTGCCTCGTTTTTATCAATCCGCCCATGCAACTCTAAAGTCCACCTTTGCACAATCAATCTTCAGTTTAAGCAAATAGTTATAACTCAGCTTTATATAACATTTATTTATTTGCATTTTAAAATACTAAATTAATTAAATGATTTATAAAATATCATTTAATTAATTAGCTACAAGATTTAATGCAAATAAACAAATGAAAATAATTCCTTTTGCAAAAATTGAATTTCCCCTTAAAGCTTCATACACTTTACCCAACATATATTAGGAAATGACTTAAATTTTCGGCCATAAAACCTTACACCCAACTTCATTATTATTTGACAAGGCCGACCACTTAACCATGGAGAATAAAAAAATAATGATTATTGAAAATCATTTGCAAAAGTATCGAAATGAATTTAGGGTGAATGAATAAGAGGTCAAAATTATTAGGGTTCGAACCCTAAAAAGCAAAAAAGACATTTCATTTTTGCATTTTTATGAAGTCTCCTCTTTGCTGGGCACCGCCACTCCTCAAACCCTAGCCACGAACTTGTTGTTTTCTGGATTTTCACCATTGACGAAGTTCGAATCTGGTTTCTGGGCGAACTGGAACATGACTTTTTTAAAAAAAAAAAACTTTGAGACACATAAGAGGCACGATTTTTTCACTTCTGATCAATGCACCTTCATTTCTTTGAGACTTGCTATGAATTTTGGGCATGGATCTGCATTTTTTCTGGCCACCATTGACATCTAAAGCTTCAAACTTGTTCAAGAGCTCTTTAAATTCGAAAAACATGAAGATCTTATGAGGTATTTTGAGATAAATCTGGTCTTTTAGCTTTTGACGAATTTTTGGAAGTCATCTTCATTTTTATGCTGCCATGAACACTCTTGAAGTGATTTTAAAACAAAGAACAAATGTGCTTAAAAAGAACTCGAATCTGGTCTTTGTTCTCCTTTGGATCTGTAAAAACTTCACCTTCAAGCTGCACCATGAGGATTAAAATTTTGATTTCTGCAAAAACATTTCATTTGAAGTTACAACAGATAAAATACTTCATTTTCTGTAGACATATAGCCATGTTTTTCTTTTAAATCTGAAGTTGGTCATTTTTAATCTCATAGATCTTTGAGATTTCTGTTCTAAAAGCAAGCTTTTCAAATTTGAAAAGCCTTCTGGTTTATTGTTAATCTTTCACTGTATCTGGCTGCATTTTTTGTTTCTATTCGCTTAGAAATCTGAAGCTGGTTTAGAACTAAGAGCTTGCTTGAAATATATTTTCCTTTTCCTGCAAAGAAGTGAAAAATAGTTATTTTTCTCTCTGTACTGAATATCCTTCATTTTTAGGTCCATGTTCTCTTCAATCTTCACTGTTGTAGCTCTTTTCATGTTTTCCTATGCTGATGGATTTAAATCTGAACTATTTATCCATGAAAACATAAACCTGTTTCAGTGCACTTTGACTTTCATGAATACGCATACCTTGTGAGCTTAAGACTAATGTCATGCTATCACTACTATTCTTGACAAAAGAAGCTTCAAATGGCTATTACTGCTATCCTCCATAACATTGGAAACACTTTTCATTGTTTCATTGTCTCCTTTTTTGCTTGATGGTCATTGTATCTCCATAGCTATTGGCTATTTGACATTTTATTTTCTGGAATTCATTTGCAAAAAACTTCTATAACCATCTCTCATATCATAAATGTTGTTGTTGTCTTTCATTTTCTTTGACTGTAAAATGCATATAATGAGGAATGTCATTCTCCTTTCTTGACTTGATGAAAGAGCTATGTTGATGTTGAGTATTAAGTTGATGTGACTTCTATCTGATGGGGCAGTGTTATTGTTATGAAATTGTTCAAAACTTGGCTTAAACATATGAATTGAACACTGCTGTTTATAATGCACCCCTGTAGCATTTATTGCTTAATCTTTTTTTGTAACAAAAAATGGCTTTGCTCTTTACTGTTGTTCTATTGTATGTGTATTCATCACCATTCAACAACCTAAAAACATCATACCTGTCTATCTGTTACTTGATCCTTCAAAGCTCACTTGACTGAAAAATAGAGATAAGGCATTTTATGAGGTACTGCCCATTGTTCATTGGCCTTGTTTGCTGTTGTATTTCTGATTTATAGCAAAGTGTTGTTTATTTAATGATAATTTCTACTCAAATCTAGACCTTTAAAAGTAATGACTTTGCTTCTTAGTTAATTGTATTTTGAGTTGATGAACATGAAAACTTTTTGTTTTCTACCTGTTGTCTCTTGAACTCGAATGCATGACTACTACATACTTTTGAAGCTATGAATACTTCAAATGCATGAATACTCTGTCTCTCTTCAATGTAAAGAGGCTTTACACTTCATTTAGATGCAATATAAAGAAAAACAAAGTAGAGCTGAATAGAAAATGAAATAGATGAGTGCAATATGTTGCTTTAAATATCTATTATCAATATCCATGTGCTTCGTATGAAAATTGTGAATATGTCCTTTTCAATATGCCAGGCTCAACCCTTGTGGGAGCCCGTTTTACTCCACATATTTGACGAAATGAACTCGAACATGATAAACCTGTTCCTGCACACTGAAACAAACATGTTAGCAAAATAAAAGAAGCTGAAAGCTTCCATTGAATTATGTCTTTCCTCTCGATCTTTTTCAATTATCTAATGAATGCTTGGTTTAATGAAAATTACATTCCTGTCTGTAGCATAGGCGTAAGGCAGAAAGCAATTCACCATTGATTAGAGTATAACTCTAATACCATTTCCTTAATGATTTTGCAGGTACACGAAGTGATGAAGCGAGGCTGCAACTGCTTGGAGGCACGACAGCTAGAAGCACCAACGAAGTGATTCATCATTAGAGGCAATGATGAATTGCTTCTCTCCTTTACTCTTATGTTATTTTCAGTTGTGTAGTCTGTCCATTTAAATTTTGTATTCATCTCTTGATTGTCAGAAAAAAACTCAGTTACTCTCGCGGCTTGTGCGAGATTCAACATTTCACAAAATGAATAAAAGTATCACTATGCAAATTTTCTTAATTTTTTGTTTTAAAAATTTGCACAATAAACTATGTCTCATATGTAAGATGATCTCAATGATGATCAATGAACACTCAATCAGCAAAAATATGAAATTTTTTTGTACCTATAAATGATGAACTTCATTCAGCTCTACCTATTTGAGCTTGGAGTGAAAAATGGGTAACAAACACTAACAGGGGACGAGGCATCCATAATTATCTTATTAATGTTTAACGACCCACCCATAATTAATTACTTAGGTTATCACTTATTACTTTAACTCTACGTGGGTTACCCTGACAGTCCCTTTGTGTGCCGACCCCCACTTAGAGCCACTCTCCCTAGACACCCAAAACATAAAATCTAACACCAAGGGATTGTACCAATGAGAACACTGAACCAACAAATGGAACATCCGCAAGGTAAAACCATCTCTCCAAAGTCATATGAAACACATCCATAAAATGGTACAATCCATGTGTAAACTCAAATCAGAACCATAGTCAAAACATAGGCCAAATATCAAATTACAAGATCAACTATAACATCAGTATCCCCACCTCTAGAATTCCCTAACAATAACTTTAGCTCCTATCGAAGGATAAACTAACTCTAGGGTTTTCCCACAAGACATAAACCCAAAAAGAGAAAACCACAATAGATTCAACAAATAATCTCGAGAGAAAACAATTACATAAAATAATGCCATATAAAAAATTTCCAATACACAATAATTTCAACAAATGAATAAATTAATTGCTCAAGAAAACACCATTTTATTTAAAACACATAATTTATCTCTAACTTTCTTGATTACATAATAACATTGCAGCTTGTAAAATAATCAATAACCTCATAATCGCAACATATAAAACCATCTCTCTCTCTATATATACACATGTACACATATATATACGCTTTTTATGTGTATATACATATATATAAAATACATTTATATATTCAAATCATATATTCAAATCCCATAATAAAAATTACACACACATATATATTAATATATATACATATATATACATATACATACATACATACATACATATATAATAAAAAACCAAAATACAAAATCCGCATTAAAGTTATTCGAAGGAATTCATATAAAAAAATTGACAATCACAAAATGACAGGCCGCAACCCGTAAGTAATGCGGTCCCTACTATGGGGAGGCCGCAGCCCCCACAAGGCTGTGTACAGCAGCCATCGACTGTTGTGCACAGCCTTTGGTGGTTGCGTATAGCCGCCACAAGGGTCAGGGGTGGTATGTCTTCGGTCGACCACTCCCTTCCCCAATATAATTTTTTTATTATTATTTAAAAAAAAAAATTGTTTCCAAAGAAAAACATGAAGTTCAAAAAAGCATTTTTTTATATATATGTTTTATTCACAGGTCAAAACCCTGCACAAATACATATGATTTTTTTTTAAGAAAAATAAACACACAGAACATTAAATATAAATATTTACAAAATAAACAATATAGACAAACTGATTTTCAACAGACTCCATATAAGTTTGGGCATGTAAATTTAACCCACAGTAAAATGATTTTCATTTCCAAAACAATATTTTCTCAACTAAATTTTATTGAAGAATTTCGGAAGGTTTAACTATAGTTTTCGAAAGAAAAATTCAAAAGTTTATTACAACCAAATTTCAATCACAAAACCCTCTTTCAAAATAGAGAAATTGATTTTCAAACATAGCAGACAAGATTTTGTTTAAGAATAATAAATCAAAAAGGAAACAATAAATTTAAAGGAACCCAACATCCTTCGTTCGATGTAGAATCCAAACACAAGAGCCTTCTTCCTTTTTCAAAAGTAGAACCCCTTTGAAGTTTCTTCTCCATTTCCTTCCTTCAGCTAACTTTTGAATCAATCTTTTTTTTTCTTTTCTTACAGAACAATTTTTACCAAAGAAGCACAAAAACCTATCTTTTTCTTCATTTTTTACAAACCAAAAACTAGAAAAAACCCTTGTGTGTCTAAAAACTCCCTCTCAATAAAAATAAAATAATAATTAATAAAGCTCATCCTCTTTTTCCTCAAAAATCCTCCACATTCATTGGTTCTTTTCCTACTTTTAAAAGCATACTTATCTCACAATTTTAATTAAAAATTAATTATTTTCCAAGATATTATCCACGCAATATTTTCTAATTTAATATCAGAAAAAAGATAATATATAATTATCATCATCATTATTAATTTAAATTAATTACTTACACTTTTAATTAATTAAATAAATTTTAAATTTATAATATATTTTAAATTCAACATTAATTAATCTTATAAAATAAGGATTAATTAAACAACCACTAACCATAAATAAAATAATTAATCAACAATCAAACTACGCAACGACAAGGACAAAACCTCAATCATAACACAACAAAACTCACAATAGAATGACAGACTTTGGACGGGGACACTTCCTTATCAACTCCCTTTTTCAACATTGTACTTATTGGGTTAATTTAATGCTCACCCTGTCCTGTGAAATAGGTGGAATTGAGACTTTATTCCTGCAATTCTTGCATACCAATAAACGTCAAGTAACATGTATATATATATATATAATCAAATACATCACATCGTGAGAAGGAGTCGCATCGTAGTAGGGCACTCACAAATGAGTGGTACTACACTGTCCCCTCACCAAAGCTACAATAGCAACTACAACATTAAGTATACAGTAACATTGCTAAACTAAACTAATCACATTGTATCATCATAAAATAATTACTAATCTATTACATTACAATATACTACTGCATCAAATTAAACATTACCATTTAATCAAGTGTAACCATCATGTCATATCATAATAGCCATGTCATAAAATAAAGTAACATAGTCATCAAGCATTCTAAATTATCCAAAACACCAATCCAACCAACAAACAGTAACTACCAAAGTCTCAAAGTATCAAGAAAAACCACATAAGTATCAAGTCCAAACAACAACATGAGGGGTATTACATTCTCTAAAACCACTTAAGCTTTTAAAAATTCATTCCACACATCATATTCAAATTGTAGTAAGGAAAGAAATCATCAAAGTAATCATCAAAGCACATAACACATGAACACTTTTTTTTACGTGGAAAACCTAAAAAGGGAAAAACCACTGTGAGGATTAGCTTGTTTACTCACAGGAATGAATTCCAACGTACTATGGGAGTAAATAGAATTAAGTCATAAAACATAATGCATGTACTAGAACATAATTCATAGAATAATCATACTATCTTTATTGATGTAATATATTCAAGTACAACCATCCATACTATAACAATGTAGCACAAGTACATAACAGAATAGTCTCCAAAATCATAACATTAACTATCATAGTAATAGTAACCATGTTTCTTGAACATGTGACTCAAGTACATATAGTACACTAGCGGTGGTTGAGAGACTAACCGTCACATCCCTTCATTACAACTAATTATTTCATCAAGAAATTAATTCTCGCGACAAATAACTAACATGACAAGTACATAAAAAATATTAACATTAACTAAATTCTTATTTATTTATGAATCACAGTCAACCAAGTACACTCTTAGTGACTATAACCGACTATGACTATAGCTAACTACAATTGACTATATTATCCCGCCCATAAAAGTAGTCGTCTTCTAGATGACGAAAAACAAAACCGAGGGTACATAAAGGGAAATTAAGAAGAGGGAGGGTGAGAAGGCACCCCTAGATGTGCAAGTTCCACCATCTAGACCTTTTCCTGTAGCTAACTCTCTCTCTCAGCTGAAAGTTGCAGCACATTGAAGCCATCTATGTATCATTTTTTCCAACAACCAATCCTTCTCTACTAGTACTTTTTATTTCTCTATCAACTTCTCCTCTAGAGTGGCGACTCCCATCTGCTCGATAGCTGTCACTTGAGACAATTCATCATGTGACTTCTAAATGTAGTCTGCCAAGTCTCACCTGGTAGTCTTAGTCATCTCTACTCTTGTCCACCCATGCAAGATAAAACATGGAAAGAATTATCCTTTGCATCCCAACTCTATACTTGCCATTTTCTCAGCCTCATGTACCATTAAGGGATCATGTTCCACATCTAGTTGTTGTCCAATTGTACTGACTTCGTACGTAACTCTCACCATCTCTTTCAGTTCACTCTGGTAC
Source organism: Sequoia sempervirens (assembly GCA_007258455.2). NCBI lineage: Eukaryota > Viridiplantae > Streptophyta > Pinopsida > Cupressales > Cupressaceae > Sequoia > Sequoia sempervirens. The sequence continues at coordinate 1,559,025 of VDFB02270651.1, forward strand.
CTCTAGACTATACCACGAGGGTCATTGGCAACCGACTCACTAATCTCAATGTACTCTATTGGATTCATCACTGCACTCCTCTCCCGAATGTGTTGGCCATGATGTTGGGCCAACTGACTGTGAAACCTCTAGCTATGAGGTTCATTGTACTAGGATTTGGCAATTCAATTGAGACTAATCTGCATCATTCTTCTTATTCCTCTTATCTACACAATTTTCCTCCACACCTTGTATGGCCTTCCTTGCATGTTCAACCCTCACACTTTTTCTCTTTGAATGGTGGTCTACTTCTTCACCATTTGCTGAAAGTTGCTTCACATTTGTTCTCTAGTGCCCCTTTGTGATAGCAATACCTTCTATTTTTGGGGTTTTGCTTTTTGTGTTCCATCTTCTTTTATACTTTTGATCTCCAAGTCATACCTCTATGCTTTTACCTTGTATGACTTTGTCTCTATTTTTCTAATGGGATTGTCTCCTCTTTAGCTCATATGACATCCTCCTTATTCCATATGGCCCCAAGTTTGCTTAATTGTATGGTGCTTGCTTTAATTTTTCTACAATTTATTTTTACATTAATGATTTGTATGAAATCTCCAGGCTTTCCTCATATGAATTGGGTTTTAATGGAATTTACTTTATTTCGTACAACTTTCCCTTTAATGACTCGTATGCCCTTCAATCTAATGGTTTGTATGACTTGCAAATTAATTACTCATATGGCTTTCCACTTGTTATTTTGTATGACCTTTTTAATCCTCTTGTACAGACTCTTGGAAAATTTGGTGGTCATATGCTTGAGTTTGGAAAATTATATAGGCCTTTTTCTTGTACCTCTCAACCTATACAGACTCCCTTCACCTCGTACTAGCAACTCTTCCTCTCGTATGGCTGAATCTTTCCTTTGTAATCCTGCTTGTATGGACTCTTTATCTTATGAAATTTTCATGACTTTCAATTCTTTCCACTGTATCTTCATGTCATACCTTCTTCTGCCTCTTCCAATCTCTCATATAGACTCTTTATGTCATACGATGTATGGATTTGTCTTTGAAACTTTCTACCAAGTATTTCCTTCCTCTCTCGATTCCCTGAGTGACCATACAATCTTTTTCCTGATTAATATAAGCATCTTGAAAATGTTTTTTATTTGAATATTCTTTACTTAATCTTTTTAGTATTTTTTCCTTTATCTCTTTTTTCTCTCTCTTTGTCTCATTTTTCTCTCTCTTCATCTTCTTTTTCTCTCTTTGTCTCTTTTTTCTCTCTCTATTTTTGAAATTTCTAATTCCTCCTTTATATTTCTTTCATTTTTTCAATATTTTCCAACTCTTCAATTATAATTTATTCTATTATTTCATTTTCCAACTCTTCTCTCTTTGATTTTTGATTTCTCTCATTTTCTGACTTCAACACAATTTTGTTACTTCGTACTTGTTTGGATTTGTGGGCTGGCATATCATCAAGTTCTAATACTCTTTATTTTTACTCTTCGTACTTGATCAAAAATGTTTGCCTAGACATGCCCTTCTCTTCTTCTCCTTCTTTGTACTTGTCATACCTGACCGAAAATGTCTAGTTGGATGATCCTTTCTCCTCTTCTTCCTAGATTTCTCTTATTTATAGCATGTTACACTCTCAGTGGAACACCTCAGAATCTTCCATCTGGAAATAAAATAGATTATTTAGGGAGCTTATCTCATCCTTTGAGAAACTCTCGAGTTCCAGTATGCCATCAACGTTTGGTTCCATAGCCTTCCTCCCTTCATCGACATTCGACTCTCCTCCATTAGATTCTAATCTAGATGAAGCCAATTCTTTGCTCACAACTTGGTTCTTCAAGTCAATGACATACTTCCACCTGTTGCTCTCAATTGAGAGTGTGTTCCTCTTCCAATTATGATCTACCTTGGTGAAAATCAACCATCCTCATCCCAACAATGGGTGGTACACCTTCTTTTGTAACGGGATGACAATGAAGTTCAATAAGAATAGTTGCATGTCGATCATCACCTTCTACACCATCAATGTTCCCAACAACTTTATGCCATGTTGATTGGCACCCACTAATTGGAATGTCGGTGGCTAAAGTGTAGGCTTCCCGAGACTCTTCCATGCGTCTTTAGGTAGTATGTTGACTCTTGATCCTCCATCAATGATAGGGTTTGTTAGGATTTTCCCTCTTATCTCCATTTGTACAACCACTAGCATCTTCTCGATGTTTGTCATTAGTAGCATTGGTTCGATGGTTTTTGCACCATACGGTGGTGGTTACACTATCAATTCTTTCCTTCGGCCTTCCTTTCATTGATGTTGGTCATCACCGACTATGTTCATGATTGCTAGTCCCAACTGTAGTATATTCTAGAGAAGGTCAGTCACCTTTATGGGTACGATGGTCTGTAGTACCATTTGTATGATGTTGTTTTCCACCTTCGACCACCAAGAGGTGTTTGGATTCTCTAGAGGTTTTTTTTGTTCCTTCATCATCGCCAGCTCCACTTCTACTTTTTCTTCCTTCATTCTTTATTTTTCCATACATGTCCATCTAGGTAGACAAGCTCCTTCATTTGTGCTCTAGTAATCGCCAACACCTCTTTCTCCTCCACATCTAACATATGGTGTCTTTCTACTTGGGGAATTTGTTGTCTTCATGATCACCCAGTTCACACCACTTGCACAGTCTTCCCCACAAACCTTAACCATTATGGAATTCCCTAGAAAAATGGCCCCATTCGTTACACTTCCGACAATATATCGTGGTCCTTCCTTTATTGTCATATTATATTTTGTTTCGCAGACTCCTATTGCTTTGGTAACCTCCAGGGGATACATTTCTATTGTATTGGGGCTTCGGTGGTTTATTCAGCGGGATTGATTATTCTTTTGTGAATAACACTTGTGCACTCCTTGTTTTTGTTGGGATTATGGATGCACAGTCCTTGAAGCTGCAGTCTTCGATGTAGGACCTTTAAGCCAGGAAAGATAATCAACCACCTAGAAAGTGTTGCAAATAGGCATGCACAATGGAGATTCAATATTGATATGATATTTGATTGATTACAAATGTACAAGATGCCTGATTATATATGCAAGAGATAAACCCTAATATGCATGAGATGTTGCCATGTGTCTTGATCTAACAACATGTGACAACATGTGAACCCTAATGGTGATGATCATTAAATGAGCAGATAAGTTCTAGAAAGAATCTTATCCCACAAACTAGGAAAGGGAATATTATCCCATTTATTAAATGATTTATCTAATAATGCAACCTAGGACTTAATGATTAAATGCAAGACCTAAGTTAACTTATGCTAGTGTAATAATTAATTAATTAATTACACTAACACTCCCATAAGTGCAACTTAGGGAGGAAATGCAATGATTATGCAAGATGATGATGATGATGATGGGTCCCTGCCATGAGGCCATGTTAGGTACCCATGTACATGAAGATGCAAAAAATATCCCACAAGCGGAGAAAGGGGAAACCCAAGAGGGAACAAAACCCCTCTCCAAAAAGGAGATGAAAAATGTAGAAAATGTGAGATAGGATGGGAAGGATGGAGGACTCCCAAATACCCCCCAAGTACACCATCCATCACATAGATACAATAGAATCAATGCCCCCCCATAGGAGGGAAAGAGAGAGACTATATAGCCCCCCCAAAAGATGATATCACCTGCAAAAAAGGTAAGTGTTTGAAGACAGAAGAAGATCCAATGTCGACAAACAACTTGTCTCCATTTCGGAAGAAACAAAACCAACTACAAGTGGAGAGATGCTTCCCATTCCAAATAGGAATTGAAGGAAGGAAGAATGAACATGGATGATGATGTCTCTGAACTCTGCTCAAGTGTCTCCTTGCCTGATGAAGAAGAGGCCATAACCAATGAAGAGAGTGACAAACCAGGACAATGCAGAAACGAATGCTGAACAATATCCAAAGACAAAGATGAAATGAATATGATGGAGACTTGATAGCCCCCCCTGAATGAAGTGTCCTCAAAACCACTGAAGGAATTCTGAAGCAACGAAGGTGTCCAAACCACAAATCTCCTGCTAGGAAGAAGAAAATCCAATGGTGGATGGTGAAGAAACCTTAAGTCTTGAATGGAATGATAGGGAAGAAGTCTCGGATATGAAATATCTGAAGAGAAACCAAGCATCTCCAAGATAGTCTCAGGATTACCAATCAAGGTTGAGACAAAGGAATGTGGATACTCAAGAAAGCTCTCCAAGGTGTGATCTGAATAGAGGAGTGATACCCCCTCAAGAATGTTCTCCAAACTTGTAGAAGTAGCCAAGTCAATGATGCCTGAAACAAAGCCATCCTATGATGCCAAGTCTGAAAAACTGAATGTGTCCTAATTGATGATGATAGTGGAAGCCTCAATCAATGATTCTGGACAAGGAATCACTGAATGTGAAGGGATACCATCTGTCTCTAATGAAGAAGAAGCACAGAAAGGAACCTTGTCAACCTCTTCAAAAAGATCAAGGTAATCAACTTCCTGCATAGCATCATGGGGAACTGGATCTAAAGAATGACATTTTGAAGCATGATCATCGGGCAATGGTGGAGTGTTTGAATCTCCATAGATCTCCCAAAGCTTAGTCCAAAGAATGTGAGGACAATCACAATGATCAATAGCATTCAAAACATCACAATCAACTTGCATAGAAATGATCTCCAAAACAGTATATTTGTTGCAACTCCAAGCAAGTTCATGAATACCTTCACTTGGATGAGGAACAATACCAAATAGATGTGGCAACAAATCAAGTGATTGAAGATGGTGGCAGATCCCATCTCACCATTCTGATAGTTTCCCTTGTGCAACATAGCCAAAGAAGGAGAGAAATATGCAAGCCCCATAACAAAATTTCTCCACAAAACACAAAGACAAATGACCTTCAACAGCAAATAAAGACTTCCAAATATGATGTACAACTGAAGTGATGCAACCCGGATCAAAAAATATTGTCCCAAGCTTTAGGATATCCAGGTTATTGAACAAATGCACCAAACTGAAAAAATCTCATGCAAGAGTACCTGGAGCTGAAACTAATCAAGGAGTTGGACTGATAAAAAAAATCTCTGAATCACCTTCCTGACGCCGCTAGAATCACTGAAATCCGATGAACGATTGAGAAGATATGCAGCTTTGAGTCCAGATTAGGGTTTTGTCTTCAGTTGGATGTAAAAAATTTTGTGAGCAAAATTTCATAGAACGGATGTCACCACTAGAAAGTACGCAAAATTCCCTTTCCGACGCTATATCGTTTGCAAAAATTTGATACCCTGGGTGAAAGTTATGATCAAACGAAAAAAATGCCTATAGGAGGCAAGCTGCAGGCTAAATAGGGTCAAAAATTCGGCCCCTGGGCTAAAAAAATAGCCCCTGGTCGCTGATATGACTAGGGGTAGGGCGCTGGAAAAAAATAAAAGCGCCACCGGATACGTGGCGGCGGGGCGGAGCCGCTGATGATGGTGGTGCTGCAGACGGGAGACACTGCCGGTAGGGAATTCCCGGTGGGAGGAGAGGCACCGGCCGGCGGGGGTTGGATGAGTCGGCGGTAATTCAACATCGGCGAGCTCGGTAGGAGAACCAATGTTGGCAGGAGCAAAGTCGTCGGCAGCATGGGCACTGGTGGGGACTTCGTCGACGAGCTCGGCGGTCAGCGTGAGGTGTTGGCCAGCGGTCGGCGAAAGATGGTCGGTCGACGGGGGAAACGTCAAGAGAGAAAGTCAGCAAGACGGCGAGTAAATCACCAATGGCCAGTGGGGTCACCCCCCCAAATGGGCCGACAAACGTACCCTTCTCTGTAGAAAACTTAAATGTCGACAAATAACAATATTCGATAGATTTTTTAATATTGCATACAATGCAATTAAAAAATCAATGATTTATAAATAATGTATGCCGATAGAATAAAATCCTCCATATAAAATGTCGACGGGAAAAATAAAGCCCGCAGATTTTTTTTAAAAATAAACCCCTATGGATGATGCCGACAGATCATTTAAAATGCAGGTCGCCTGAAATTAAATATTTTTTCTGAAACTATAGAAAAATAGTGTTTTTGCCAAATAAAAAATATTAGCCCAATTTTTCTGAAATGAAAAGTAGCCTGCTACTAAAAAATTTTTTCCTCAGAGGACAACTACAAGGGGAGATTTTTTTTCTGCAAATTGTATGGATAGTACGATTGATTTTGCAAACCCTAAAAATACCTCTGAAGCTCCCGGGTTGATGTATCCCATTTTGATGAATGGGCAGGCGATCCTAGGGTTTTGAGGCCTTCTGAAGACAATGGCGAGCTTGGATCTAACTCAATCTGCTTCAGAAATCAGCTTGGTGACCGGGTGGAATCAAGTAACCTTCAATGGAAACCTTCAGGCCTGCGGAGAATCTTGCACACCAACTTTCTTGATCGAGGGTTGATGTTTCACTGGATATGCTCTGATACCATGTTGGGATTATGGATGCACAGTCCTTGAAGCTGTAGTCTTCGATGTAGACCTTTAAGCCAGGAAAGATAATCAACCACCCATAAAGTGTTGCAACTAGGCATGCACAATGGAGATTCAATATTGATATGATATTTGATTGATTACAAATGTACAAGATGCCTGATTATATAGGCAAGAGCTAAACCCTAATATGCATGAGATGTTGCCATGTGTCTTGATCTACCAACATGTGACAACATGTGAACCCTAATGGTGATGATCATTAAATGAGGGGATAAGTTCTAGAAAGAATCTTATCCCACAAACTAGGAAAGGGAATATTATCCCATTTATTAAATGATTTATCTAATAATGCAACCTAGGACTTAATGATTAAATGCAAGACCTAAGTTAACTTATGCTAGTGTAATAATTAATTAATTAATTACACCAACATTTTTTAGGTTGTATGGGCATTCATTGATGGAATGTCCCATCACTTGGCATATATCACATAACAACTTCTTCAGATATTTTTCTTTTGTGTTACCTTCCCCATTGTAATCTACATGCCACAATTCTCTGGCATCCCTCGTACTCTCCTTTTCAACCTTCAATTCTTTCATCATTATCATCATGTCCTTCTTTAGTGATTGCATTGTCTTGGACTTACTGTCACCACTATTTTCCGTACCCTCCTCATGATTCATCTTCCTTTTCCCTCAGGAGGATATTTATTTTCACTCTCTATATCCATTGCCCGATTGTATGCTTCATTGTATGATGATGGAGGCACAACTTTAAATTTTTTTCTTAGGAACAAGAGCAACCCTTCAATGAACGATCACTTCTTTTTCCCATCGATCAGTTGGGTCTCAAATTTTTCCAATAATTCTTTGACTCTACAGTTATAGGCTCGTACATTCTCATTCTTCCCCTACTTTGAGTTGTAGATTTACGCTACGATTTCATTGTCATTTGTGAGGAGTTTGTATTCCTCTTTGAATTCCCTCTTCAATTTTTGTCGTGATGTTCAATGGATTGCATCTAGTTCACTATACCAATCAATGGCTATGCCCCTTAGCATCATTGGGACCACTTTCAACCAATATTCCACATCATCTTTCCTATTGTCTATCCAAATAGTCTCATACATCTTACAGTGCCATACTAGATCCTCTAATCTATTCCCCATGAACTTTGGCAGCTTCTACCTCTTGGCTGGTGGAGTCACCATCCTTCCTCGATGCCCTCCTTATGTGTTATGTAAAGAAGCTAAGGTATCAGAACAACTTCCTACACTAATCTTGAGAGGAGAATAATGCAAAAATTTTATAGATCTTAATAGTTACAAAAACTTAAATAGAAATAAACATATATATCATGCATACCATGACATAGTGATTTACTTGGGGAAAACCCTTTTGGGAGAAAAACCCCACACTCCAAAAGCTGCCCAATAGATTATTCAAAAATCACAAATATTACAATATACTTGCAAAGCAAGCTTCTCATAGGAGTATCATGACTCAGAGATCCAAAGACAACATAACTACTATCATACTTTCAAAATACATCACCATCTACAATCATATTACAATGCCCTCATAAAATAGGGTTTCATTCTAGGGCAAGATAGGCCAACAAAATATCCACCATTACATCTAAAACCTAATAATTAATGGTCTAGATTTATAATGTATCATTTATTTAATGTATGTTGATCATTTCAAGAGTTCCCTGAAAAAGTTACCAAAATTTTTTTTTACACACGTCCCACTCCTCCCCTTGCTTCCATTATATATTACACATATTAGTGTAACTAGGAAATATAATATATATATACTATAAAAAATAATCTTTATATAATTGCAAGGTTGAGACCCATTTTCCCACCAAATCCCCCACTTGTTGAACACCTTGCAAGAGCAAGGAGAGGGAGTAAACATTGTCTCTTAATTGTTAGGGCCGAAAGAACCATAACCTCTGGATACCATCTGAACTTCTCTGTTCTCATAGGCTTAGTTAAAGAATCAGCAACATTCATCAAAGTCTCTACCTTAACCAACTTCACCTTTCCATATTCGACCATATCTCGAACAAAATGATATTGTACATCAATGTGCTTGGTCTTGGCATGAAATGTCAAGTTCTTGGCTAGACAAATCACACTCTAATTGTTGCAATAAATTGTCACTACACCTCGTTTGATTCCAATATTTGAACACAGTCTCTTAAGCCAAATGGCTTCTTTACAAGAATGTGTATCTTCCATATACTCTGCTTATGTAGTGGACAAAGCAACCACAACCTATTGCTTACTCATCTAACTGATTGCACCACCAAATAAAGTAAACACATAAGCATTGGTGGATCATCTTCTATCAATATCACCTACCCATTCTGAATCCACATAACCATGAATATCAAGGGAAATCTCATCTTCAGTCACATTACTATTATAACACAAGGAATAATCTGAGGTACCATGCAAATATTTGAAGACCCCTTTAACTACATCCCAATGAACTCTACCAGGATTAGAAATATATCTAGAAATAACTCTCATTGCTTGTGCAATGTCTAGTCTAGTACAAACCATAGCATACATCAAACTTCCAACTGCACTAAGTTAGTAAGGAACTTTACTCATGTTTTCCATCTCTGATGATGTAGGAAATTTTGAAAAAGATAACTTTTTTCTAATAGAAAGGGGAACACACAATGGTCTACAATCCTGCATGTTAAATCTCTGTAAAATTGAATTGACATACTTACTTTGGCCAAACCGTAGATTTCTATTCACTCTATCTCTTTTAATTTCCATCAAAAAAATGTGTATAGCTGCACCAAGGTCTTTCATTTCAAATTTAGTAGCAAGTTGATATTTCATAACTCCAAAATCATACATTTCCCTTGCCAATAAATAACATATCATCAACATATAATGCAATAAACAAGAAAGGATCACCATCAGTTTTATAATAAACATAATGATCTAATTTAGAACACTCAAATCCCAAACTCAACACATATGTACCAAATTTGTGGTACCACATCCTAGGACTCTATTTTAAGCCATAAAAAGATTTCTTCAATTTGCAAACCAACTTACTTTTACCTTTCACCATGTAGTGCTTTGGCCATTTCATATAAATATCCTCCTCCCTGTCACCATGAAGGAAAGCAATTTTCACATCCATTTGCTCAAACTCTAAATCATAAGCAGCAAAAATAGAATGAAAAAATCTAATAGATGTCATTTTTGCAATAGGAGAGAATATCTCACCGTAATCAACACCCTCAACTTGAGAGTAACCCCTCGTAACTAACCTTGCTTTGTACTTCTCAATACCTCCATTTGAACCAATCTTTTTCTTGAACACCCATTTGCAACCAAGAAGTTTTCATCCTTTAGGAAATGGTACAAGATCCCATGTATCATTCTTTTTCAAAGATTTTGTTTCTTCATCCATAGCAATTTTCCCATATTTTGCATCATTCATACCTAATGCCTCTTCTACAGATTTGGGTTCATCCATGTTAGTATTCAAAGAAAAAATAAATCTCCAATCATTAGGTGAATACCTTTTAGGTTGTTTTCTATGCCTTGTAGACCTATGAAAAAGTTGAGTTGGAGGTTCTTCATCCTCTTCTAAAGATTCAAAGCTAGATGAGCTCTCCTCAACTTATTTTCTATCCATGGGCCTCTAATCAACTTTCTCAAGTGTAGAAGGAAATTGAATTGCATCTTCTTGTTTACTTTGTTCTAGTTATAAAGCTTATATCCTTTCACACCATAACTATATTTGATGAAGATATATTTCACATCCTTGTTCTCCAACTTTTTTTACTTCTTCTTTGGCACATGTGCATATGTCTCACAACCAAAAACTATAAGATTTATTTATGAAGGATTGCAACTCAACCATGCCTCTATAGGCATCTTATCAACAAGAGCTGATGTAGGAGACCTGTCAATCAGGTAACTGGCAGTGGAAACAACTTTAGACCAAAACCTTTATTCTAGGCCAGAACCACTCAACATACTCCTAGCCTTCTCCATCAATGTCCTGTTCATTCTTTCTACAAAACCATTCTATTGTGGAGAATATGGAGTTGTCTTCCATCCATGAATATCACAATATTTACAAAATATATAAAAAATAATTAGAGAAGCATTCACTACCATTATTATTCCTCAAACATTTTATTTTCTTTCCAACCTCCAACTTAACCATTGCTTTAAATTATTTAAATAGACTGAAAAACTTCATATTTACTCTTTAGAAAATATACCCATGTCCTACTATAATCATTAATAAATGAAACACAATATGTGGATTTAACAATCGAAGGAACATCTACAAGACTAAACACAATAGAATGAATAAGATCTAATACACCACAAGATTTATGAGAACTCGCATAAAACTAAATGTGGTTTTGTTTTCCATAAATGCAATTTTCATAGAAATCAAATTCAAGATTACAATCAGACAAACCTTCAACAAGGTTTTTATTTATCAAGGCCCTTAGACCCTTTTCTCCAATGTAGCCAAGTCTCTAGTGTCATAACATAGTTTTCTATGCAATTAACTTTGATTCAAAAGAATGAGCACCCTTGGGTACCCAGAAGCCATTACCATCTGCTAAAGGTTAAACCCTCACCTCTTCCACAGTCTTTTTTTTCATAGAAGTACTATTGCACTCAACAATGCATGCATCAAGCTTATAGAATGTGCCATATCTAACACCTCTAGCAATCACCATAGCACCTCTGACCATCTTCCATCTTGCATCAGAAAATACTACCTGCACACCTGCATCTATTAGTTTTCTCACAAATAACATTTTTTTTGGTAATCCAGGGATATGCAACACACCATTAATCCTTTTTATTCTATCATCAGAAATCTTGATTTTAACTTTACCACGACCAAAAATGTCTAAATGAGAATCCGTACCCAAGTACACCTTACCTCCATCAAATTCTTCATATTCACAAAACCAATCTCTATTAAAGGTCATATGGAAAGATGCACCTAAGTCAATTAGCCATGCATCATTACCTACACGAGTTTCTAAAGTTACAATGAATGTGTTGCCATCTTCCTTCTTGGCCTCAAAATCATAATCAAATTTATTCTTTTTCCTCTTCTTTTCTTCTTTATATTCCTTACGAACATGTCTCGGCTTACCACAATTCCAACAAATAACTTTATACTTTCCAAGAGATTTAGATCTCCCCCTAAACTTGGATTTTTCATGCTTCTCATTTTTCATTCCTTTTTCCTTGGGACTTCCATAAAAATTTAGGGCCTCCTTGGCAGTGATAGATACCTTACTCTTGATCTCTTCATAAAGCAAAGAACCCACCACATCTTCAGTCTTCAAAATTATAGAAGTACTCCCAATAGCCATAACAAGAGAATCCCATGAATCAAGAAAAGAACAAAGAAAGATCTGAAATTTCTCCTTGTCATCCATCTTGACACCAACTAATTCCAATTGATCCACCAACATATTGAATGCTTCCAGGTGGTCTATAATTCATCCACCCTCTTCCATTCTCAAGGAATACAAATTCTTCCTTAAGAAAATCTTGTTAACTAAAGATTTTGGCCTGATACATCTCATCAAGCTTCTTTGATAGTTTATGTCTAGAGGTCTCCTCATGGACATTAATTAAAACAGATTCTGCCAAGAACAATCTAATTAGACCCTTGGATTTATGGTCCATAACACCATATTGAGTATCATAAGTAGGATTTGCAAGCCTTGAAACATTCTCATCAACAGCATCCTACGGATCTCGATCTATCAATAGATCCTCCATCTTTAGCTTCCACATCTCAAAATTATTTCCAAAAAACTTATCCACCTCTATATTCCTTGATGAATTTTCCATCTAAAAATTCTTGCAACAACATCACAAAGTATCTTCTACACAAGCTCCCTCTCAAACCTAGATTAGTCCATAAAACCCAACAACCCACAACTGAAACCAAAAGTGATCAGACTCTGATACTACTTGGAAGGAAGCTAAGGTAGCTAAACAAATTCCTACATTGATCTTGAGAGGAGAATAATGAAAAAAATTACAAATCTTAATAGTTACAAAAAATTAAATGGAAATAAACATATATATCATGCATACCATGACACAGTGATTTACATGGGGAAAACCCTTTCGAGAGAAAAACCCCACACTCCAAAAGCTACCCAATATATTATTCAGAAATCACAAAGATTACAATATACTTGTAGAGAAAGATTCTCATAGGAGTATTGCTACTCAGAGATCCAGAGACAACATGATTGATATCAAACTCTCAGAATACATCACTGTCTACAATCGTAGTACAACACCCTCATAAAATAGGGTTTCATTCTAGGGAAAGACAAGCCAAAAAAATATCCACCATTAGATCTAAAACCTGATAATTATTGGTCTAGATTTACAATGTATCATTTATTTAATGTATGTCAGCTATTTTAGGAGTTTCTTGAAAAAATTAACAAAAAATTATTTACACACATCCCACTCCACCCCTTGCTGCCATTGTATATTACACCTATCAGTGTAACTAGGAAATGTATATATATTCATATATATCCTATCAATAGTAACCTTTATATAATTGCAAGGTTGAGACACGTTTTACCAACATGTTGAACCTGTCTGGACTATTTCTTTGACAACGTCCCAGTGCATCACTTCCACTCTCATCCATGTACAAGTATCCCACATGTCCTCTATCAACATCCTCTATACCTCGAGTCTCCTAGGGTTTTTTTTGGTACTCCCTCAGCCCTAGGGTCTTAGTCTTAGATCTTCTATTCCTTTTCCCTTCATCATTTTCTGATCTGGACAACTCTTGAATGCATCAAATACTACTCTCAAGCTGTTTAGTTAGTTCATTTTCATTTTCATTAATTCTATATCCTTCTCTACTTGTTGTGCATGCTGTCCTAAGGGGTTCTTCGTCCCTTTCCTCCACAAGGTTATGGTGTGCTCTTGTAATAGATTGGTTTATTTCATTAATATCATCATTGATATCTTCATTAATTTGTTTTAACCTTTGTTTTCAGTTTTCTTTCTCCTGTGACCTAAGTGATCATCGTGCCTTTTCTTCCAATATTTCTTGCTCGATTGGTACTCGTTTCTTATCCTTATTAGGCTATACAGGCATTAAATGTTGGTCATACAATCATTGGTTATCGAGAGTACGTCTTCAACTAGTATCATGTTCTTCTTCATCCTACTTCGTCCTTTCCTTATACCATTGTAGTATCTATTATCTTCAGCATTCTTGGTCACTCTCTGCCCAAAGATCTTGCAAGATAATGAAATGATGCATGAGAAACCTTGGTAGTCAGTTGAGGAGATGGTCAACCTCTAGGTTAATGTTCAATCTATCCCAAATAACTAACTAGGGGATCTCTTAGTTGAGAGCCTCCCTCCATACGTGCTCCCTCAATGAAATGTCCCAAAGGTTGACTAAGTCCTATGTCAAGTTATCTTCTCATTCCTCATTGATTTGTGCAGGCTTCTCCATCGGTCGACCCATCATGACACCATTCTACCATTGGGTGATTTCCATACATTTTCTTAGGAAATAGTACCAAATTTTTACTCACAAGAATGAATTCCAAAGTACTATAGGAGTAAAAAAAATTAACTCACAAAACATAACACATACTAGAACATAATGCATAAAGTAATCATACTATCTTTATTGATGTAATATATGCAAGTACAACCATCTATACTATAACAATGTAGCACAAGTACATAATAGAATAGTCTCTAGAATAATAACATTAACAATCATAATAATAGCATTTGTGTTTCTTGGCCTCATGACTCAAGTACATATAGTACACTGGTGGTGGTTAAGAGACCGATCATCGTGTCCCTTCATTATAACTAATTACTTCGTTGAGAATTTAATTCCTGAGACAAATAAGTAACATAACAAGTACATAGAAAACATGAACATTGACTAAAGTCTTATTTATTTATGACTACAGCCAACCAAGTACACTCTCAGCCGACTACAATTGACTATGATAACAGTCAACTACAATTGATTACATAGCTCACTATATATTATAACTAGTCATATTTCATATTATAGAAAGGCTCACTTCTAGGTTAAGTCACTGTCCAGTGGGCTCACTACCCAAAAAATGAAAGAAATATAGAAGAAGGGATGGTACACTACCAATATCTAAAGTGCTACAAATACATATGTAATATGAAAGAAATATAGTTCCACTAGAGCTCAAAATACTTAATCAATACACTTCATACTACATTGTTTCCACACTTTGCTTTTCTTTACATTTGCATCACATTCGAATGCTCTGCTTAGGAATTCACATCACACTATTTTCACAGTACACATCACATCTCTACAACACCAAAATGAACTCACATTTTGATGTAGGAGCATCATGGAGAAACATCATATTTTTCTTGAGAGCTCCAATTTGTAGGCGTTATTATTTTGAATTGTCCATTTTATCATTTAATTGCAAAAAGAAATAATTTATTATATTTTCATTTTTGAGAGCTTTACAATGTAAGTAATCTGAAAGGTCACGCCAATGGGACACCAAATATAGAATATTGAAAAGACATGGCAGAACTAAAGGGGCACTGAGAGTTCATGAACAGATTAAAAAATAAAAGAATGGTAGATTGAATGTGGTGGTGGAAGGAGAGCAAGGAGGACTCCTTGTCAGGTCGCACCCAGTCACGAAGATAAATTAGGAGGAGAGGATCGAAGTATATTCAAGAGACCCAATTAGCTGCACCACATTTGATGTAGATGGGCATAAGGGTCATGTATGAGGGAAGATGGCATGTATACAAAAGAAGCATACTATTTGCATACAGGGAAATTTAAAAAAAGAATGTAGATTTAATAGTATGGGGGGCACATGAACTTGTGAGAGGAGCCCGATTCTAATGTAATTGGATAATGCAGATTGAAAAGCATGATTGGTTGAGGATTCAAGCCCTTGAATGGGAAATAAAATGATATAAAGTTGTGCAATAGAAGGGGAAAATTTGTGCTAGGAGAAGAATATTAAGGAGGATTGATACATTGTTGAGTTGTTAGAGATTGAATGAGCAGAATAAAAGTAAATTGATGTGCAAATTTTTTTCTTTGGGATGAATCCATGAGAATGAGACAGTAGCTATGTGGAAAATACAAGGAAAGGGAGATGTCACGTAGAGGTCTTATATGTGAATGTCGAAAAGCAATCGAAGAGATGCCAATGAAGAAAGGTGGCATAGATTAGAAGTAGCATTTGAAATTAGCAATGTATTGAAGAACTTTTAAAGTGGTCAATGGCAGATAGGAGGGAGAATATAATTTGAAAAGAAGTAAATATCGATAGAGAAACCGATACATGGAGTAATGTTTAGGGCCGAGTGGTTCTGTGAGAATACTGAAGGCTACATGGGAAAATTAGGGAGGACCATGAGGTTGTGTGTCATTTGCAAGAGGTGTAGATAAGAGTAATTTCCTTGAAGGAGAATGAGCATTGAACATGCAGGAGTAAACCAATGGATGTAGTTGTATGGATGAGTAGAGGAAGCTTAAGAGTTGAAGGACCGAGGGTTGTGGAGTTGCTGAAGTTTTGTAATGTAACTTCCATGAGATTTTGAAATTAAAATAAAGATATTTGTTTGTTTATGAATATGAGTTTATTGTTGAATGCAATTGTGATCAATTAAAATTGACATGTAAGTTATTGTCAATTTTTGAGATAATCATTTTACAGAGTCTTTTGTAATTTGAATTTGAGAGTTAAGTTAATATTGGTTTTTGATCTCCATCAAATTGGTATCACAGCTCGAAGACCCTGAGAGTGCAAGATATGCACTAGGACAAGAGAGTTGTGAGAGAAATTTTGTTGCAGGCATGAAAGAGAGTCTATAACTATTGTCCTCCAGTAGAGATGAAGGTGGGTAGAAGGTGTAGAGTTCCTCCACTAAGAGAAGGTGGGTAGAGGAAGCATCTTACAGAATCTTTGTTGGGTAGAGGGTAGTTTGGAGAAAGTGTTGTGTGAAGGCAGATTATAGAAAATGAAGAATCTTTCTAAGAATCGAGGTTTGATTACAACATGGAATTGTTCCAAAGAAGATAATGTGCAGAGACTTGAACACATCTGACAAAAGATTTCAAACATGGCTCATCTATTTGTACCTTCCATTCAAGTGGAGCTTGAATTTTTCTTTTCCTAGGAGTATGATGCAAGAGCATCATGGAGAAAAATCATATTTTGCTCGGGAGCTCCAATTTGCAGGTGTTATTCTTTCAAATTGTCTATTTTATGAATTAATTGCAAAAATAAATAATTTATTATATTTCATTTTTGAGAGCTTTACAATGTAAGTGATCGGAAAGGTCGCGCCAATGGGACACCAAATATAGAATACTTGAAAAGATGCAGAGGAACTAAAGGGGCATTAAGAGTTCATGAATAGATTAACAAAGAAAATAATGGAAGATTAAAGGTGGCGGTGGAAGGAGAGCAAGGGCGACTCCTTGCCAGGTCGCGCCCAGTCACAAAGAGAAATTAGGAGGAGAGGATCAAAGTTTATTAAGGAGACCCAATTAGCCATGCCATATTTGATGCAGATGGGAATAAGGGTCACCTATGAGGGAAGATGGTGTGTTTATAGAGGTAACATATTGTTTACATACAAGGAAATTTAAAAAAATAATGCAGATTTAACAATATGGGGGGTGCACAAACTTATGAGAGGAGCCCGATTCTAATGTAATTGGATAATGCAGATTGAAAAGAACGATTAGGTGAGGAGTCGATCCCTTGAATTGGCAAGAAAATGATAGAAATTTGCCCAATAGAAGGGGAAAATTTGTAGCAGGAAAGAATATTAAGGAGGATCGATACATTATTGAGTTGTTAAAGATTGAATGAGTAGAATGAAAGTAAATCAATGCACAAAATTTTGAATTTGGGCCAAATCCATGAGAATGAGATAGCAGCTACGTGGAAAAGACAATGAAAGGGAGATGGAACACAAAGGTCTTATATCTAAATGTTGAAAAGCGACAAAAGAGATTCCAATGAAGAAAGGTGACAGATTAGAAGAAATGTTTGAAATTAACAATGTATTGAAGAAATTTTAAAGTGGCCAATGGCAGATAGGAGGGAGAACATAATTTGAAAGGAAATAAATTTTGATAGAGAAGCCAATACATGGAGGAATGTTTGGGGCCTGTTCCATAGAAAAAAGGTACCCTTTGCTTGACATGGGATTAATTCATGATAAAATGGACTTAATAAGGTCTTAATCTAGTGTTGTGAGGCATTTTATGCATCCACACTAGGTCTTGGACCCTTGAAAATTGAATAGCATGCATTTAACGACGTCTTGTAAAGGTGTTGTAAAGTGTTGTAAGATGCTTTCACGATTTTCTAAACTTAATAAACCTCATTTCTCCCTAATTCAACATTATAAAATGTGTTTAATAACATTACCACATCAATCTAGAATATTTTTGAATTAAACTTAATGTTAAACTAGTGTTGTGTAACAACCTATCTAGTCTATACTTTTAAAATTTCAAATGTCAACTAACTTTCATTTGAGCTGCAACCAACTTGTTTTGAAACTAAGGTTTCCAAATTGTTCCCGACTAATTCAAACATACAACTATCTTTTGGATTTTTCAGTTTCCAAATGACATGTAACTTGTAACGGTTTTCCGCCAACTAGTCATGATAGATCATAACTGAATAACTGTCAAACTAGGGTTTCATTTGCAGTTAGACAAAAAGGAAAATTAAGTTATGATGTCGATACATTATACACTTCATCAACTAACTTTTAATTTCATTTTCAGCTGAAAAGAAACTATTAACTATAAACATCTAACAGGAAATTGCAGAAGAATAATAATTACTTTTCTTTGCTTCCAGAAGATAACGAATAATTACTACAGCTATGAAACGATATAACAACTGAATAAATTCAAGTAACTATCTCACTAAGTATTTGAGAATCTTACAATGTTCATTAACATAAAGAATAGCATTCATGGCATAGATGAAATAGAAATTCAATTACCATTGTATGTACCTAGATTTACAAGAGAGGAAGAAATCCATTTGACATCATCTCCATACTATCATACTTGGAAATATTTATCAAGGGAAAGAGAATTATAGTTAGGGGCTTTTCCACCCAACCAAGACCTACTGGTCTCCCGAGTTTCTTCAACTAAAGAACCCCACTTCATGAGGGTAATCAACATGGATCAATTTATCATCATGCCTCTGAGCCTGGTGTCAAGGACCTATACCTCCTGATCAACCTAACTAAGGGTTCCTCCCAACTAGAAAGGCCACTCTGATTAGTGGTATATCTGATACTTGATAGCTGACAGATGTTGAATCTAGCATCGTACCTTGGCCAAGGATTTTAATATTACTAGCACTCTTGTGCTGATGTCTTTGGCACTACTGTGTCGTCAACACTCTCACCTTTGCTCGACATGATAATACTTAGATTAAAGTCTAATTTTACATTAGCAAGTTTGTTTATCAATTCCTTTTAGTTCGAGGTTATATCTTAACCATAGGATTAATATTACCAGAACTTGGTTTGAAATTATATCTTGTTTCAAGATTTATATTATTCTAACATGGTCCCCAAAAGCCTTTCATCATATTTAAAGGTAAGTTGATTCCTTGTTGTTCATACATAGAGATATACTCAACTCTTAACTTAACCCTTCTAAGTAATAATAAACTGCAACTCTCAAGTTAATGAGGAGAGATTAAGGAGTCTTATTCCTTCATTTATATTAATTCATATTTCCAAAATTCATCTTGCTTAGAGCTTAAGCATAATCTTTCTCATAACATGGAAGATCACCTTGACTATTCTCTGCTCAAATTATTAGCAATACAAGGTCTAATTCACATTGATAGGTCTAATTAATTTTTCCTCTAGTTCAGGGTTATGTCTAAACCCTAAAGTTTATGCAAGAGAAAAGAGTGATTGATACAACAATGGAAATTTCAAGACGCTCATTATAAATATTCCCAAGCAGTCTCAATTGAACAAAGGTATGCACATGTTCAACTTCTAATTCAGGGAAAAGGAATTTGGCTTATCTATACCTATTAAGATCTTTGGAAAAGTTACCAAATGATTCAACAGAACCTAGATACAGATTTAATTCAGCATATGGCCTTATAATTCAGACAGGAATGATCTTGTTGAAAATTCTACTAATGACCAAGTTCAGTGTTAAGAAGAAAGAATATAGAATCTTATCTCAGATAAATTGAGAACAGAGATGAGGTGGCTAGAAGGGTTCGGCCAGAATCTCCCACAAGAATACATAAGCATAAATCTTATTTCAACAAGGATGAACACTTTAACTATTCTCTATGCTAGTTGTTCTCAGTTTGATTTAACTCTTCCATAGTCAACAGTAATGACATGTTTTGCTTAGATTTGAAATCTATGAAGATTGCATAAGCTACAGATATTAAGAAAAGATATTGGAAATCACTCCACTCAAAAGACTAAGAACATTTATAAGTAAAGGAAATGATAGAGCCCTAGCTCGGGTTTTAGAATATAACAGAGCCAGTAATAAATTGAAAGTAGCTCTACCATAATGGATATTAGAAAATGGATCACAATACTTGTCTGACAATTCAACTGAGAATTAAATATTGATATCATTCATTTGGTGAGATATTTGTTACTCGCTTGTCTGTGAGTGGAGAGTTTGAGACTAGAGAGATTATCTCTTTTCACAACTTCCCCAACTTCCAAACACGCCAATACTCCCAGTCGTGAATAAGAACAGGGGCTGATTGAACTTCTATTATTTTGTCTTGAGAATTCACCAATAGTTAGGGTAAATACGAAGCACAGAGAAAACTTGGGTTACCTCCGAATGAATGGAAAGGATTGTTTCAGACTTCCGAACGAAGTTGATTCAGGAGAAGGTATTATGCGATGAAAGAACTAAATGATTCAACCTTAGAAAAATGTAATATCCTAAAAACAAGACTCCCCTAACAGAGAGCTCCTTCCACCCGGTAAAACTGAAGCACCACGAATTCCTCCCCGTCTCCTTGCCTTCCACCTTGGCCATTTCATCACGATGGAATGGTAGCGATAAGACTTCTGCTTCAAAACCAACGATGGCCCTATTACGAATTCCTTTCCTTTTGCTTAAGACCTTGCTAATGTTAAATATTTTCATATCCATGGGCATCAAAAATTATGGTTAATATTTTCTTCATTATTCCACCATCAGCTTTAAGCATTGTTGTATCTTTATTTATTTAGAGTGATGGCTTTATTATGGTAATTTTAATATTTTATATCCATTTAAATCTCCTAAGTTGTATTCCATGAGTTATCTTCTTTTCAAATTCAAGAGGAGATTATTAATTATTAATAAATATTTTAAATGGACTTTGTTTAAGTAGGTTTATTTTAATTTACTTATGACCAAGGTATGACTTTGATACACTGTCTTATGTTGACACAAGGTTGATGATAAAATTGATCCATTGTTAACCGTGTCCTCTCCCTGATGATATTTTCCCCTTTCTCTTGTGGCATCAAAAGTCCTGCATCCACTAACGAGGATTATTGTTAGATCATTCTCAACGTTTATAAATATATTTCTATATATATATAAATATAATCTCATTATCACATTCAACTTCTCATGAACAATAATTCACTGGCAAAATTAAAAGTTCGTTAACATTATAGTTATGATAAAAGATCAACTATTCATTCCCAATGTCATAATCACATGAAAGCAGTTATTTGCACCTAACATTGCATTTGAAATACATAACCATAACAATAGTCTCACATCAATGTGACATGTTGTAATGTGTGCACATTCACATTGGTTCTTGCCTTCCTAGGCTATGTGGACCTCATTTTAGTGTTGTAAAGGTATTTAATCACACTTTCACATTGATTTTTGTGTCCCAAGCCATATTTGACCTTTACATCATCAGGCCCCTCCATATTATGCATCCCAAGGCCTAAATTGATGAAATACCACTGACAAAGTTGGCCCCTATTAATTAAATCCTAAATATTACCTGACAAAGTTGCATTTTAAACCTTATTTCCTTATCTCCTAGCTTCCTAGTTGTTAAATTGGCCCCTGTGGGACCCATTAACCATGCATGGAGAATCAGTCTCATCCAAGTGGGACCCATTCACCATGTGTGGTGAACGAGTCCCATTTGGCCCAATTTTGACCTTTGAATAGGAAAAGAGTGAAATTTAAGCTTAATATTACTTCATGTCGGCCTATGATGAGGTATTAATGGGTGAAATAGGTGAATTGCATATAAATATAAGTCTTTTAACTCATTTTCACATCTCTTATCTCCTATCATTCATTCATCCATCATTCTTCTATTTCAAGTCAAGCAACTTAGGTTTTAATCATTGCAAGACATCAAGAAAGCTCCTAAAGACATTCAAGGGATGAATCTTCCTCCATCGCTATAGAAATCCAAGAGCAATATTCATGGCAAGGTAATAAATTCCATTATCTCATTTTTCATTTCATTCTTTCATCATTTTGGTTTAATTACCTAAAAGGGGTTTGACCAAGGCAAACCTCCATGCCCTAGCATCCAACATTTTTCCCTCATGTCTTGTGTGTTTGTAGATTTAGGACTCTTGGAAGCTTGGAAATCATTGAATATCAAGTTACAAAGTTTCTCAAGTCTTCTCCTCATTCAACAAGTCAAAATATCAACAAAAACTCATTTTTAGACCTGTAAATTAGAGTTTCGGAAGTGAACACTTGTAGGAAGTCAAAGTGTAGATCAAAATCTTTGTATTCCACTTTTGAAAATCCAAAAATTCAAAATTGGACTCATTCGCCACCCATGGCGAATGAGTCCCACTCCAAGGTCAGTTTTGTGTTTTCTGCATTTTTAGACACCTGTTTGACGGAAACAGGTCCTAGCTTAGTTTGGTAGAACTAGAACTGATTCGCCCAAAATGGCGAATGAGTCCTCCAGGCTTGAAAAATACCATCAACAACATTTCAAATATCATTTCTAGCCTCCATCAAGATCCCAGGTGCACACTTTTAGTTTGATTCATTTCTATTGCAGTTTACTATTCATTCTTAGGTTATTTTGCATTACACAATGTGTTTTCAAACAAGTCATATTTCTTAGGTTTTTTCACTCATATTCGATCAATATCATACCTTAGTTACATTTATTTCATTCCATTTATTTCAAATAACATCATACACATCTTAATTTGAGTGAACCTAGCTAGCATTTTTGGCCTACCTCTCTCCTTTTAGGTGAAAAACCCTAAAAGAGTTAGAGAGTCTTGTGGCACCAAAAACCTATAGTTCATTTTGGTGAACCTAATTTTTGAATGCTTTGTTGACTGATTTTGAGTCCTTTCATCATCATAGATCTAGCTTGCATCAGGGTTTGCATGATTCATTTGCATGCTAGGTGTTAAATTTTGCATTAATAAAAATTGCATTTAGATTGCATTGTTGGCATCTAAATTCATTTCCACTCCCTGAAATTCTACATTTTTCAATTAGTTCTACATCATCGCACTTAGAACACATAAAAACCACCCAAAATTTTCTAAAATTTTTGAAAAAATTCTATATTGGGATTCATTCGCCACCCTAGGCGAATCAGTCCCTTTTGACCCCTAAAACTGCATTTTATAGAACTCAGAACTCTATTTTTAAGTTTTTTTTTGGTTCCTTAACCTATCTATATTAGTTAGTTACATTTCTATAGCACGCATTTCACTAGATCTCACTTAAAATAGCTCATTTCATGCATAGTTTAATTTCACAATTACATTTCCCACATTTCATTTTTTAGATTATTGCATACACTAATCAACAATTTACTTTGTTTTTACATCTGGAAATTGCATTGCACTTTATTTACTTTTGCATAAAATATTCTTTAAATATGCCCTTGATTTGATTAAACATGGATTTTATAAGCATAACATTCTCTCTTATGAGTTTTATTTTGATTACAACAATGAGGAACATGTTATTTGTGACCACACCATTACATTATCAGTTGGTGCGAATGGAAATGTAGGCAATCATAACACACATACTTGTTTGTTTCCCAATACCTCTCCTATTAGTGATGAAGGTATCTTGGTGAAAGAAGTCACAAGTGTTGAGGGTCTTGATTTTCCCTTTCCTTATTCCCCTTTGGATGATGTTAGACAACAAGAACATGAGATCATAGATACATTCCTAAAAATCACCGTACCAAGTCTCCATGCTCATGATAATCACACTTGTTCATCTCCTAATATCCCTCCTCGATGTAAAGAGGATAGGTTGGTGTTAGAAAACATCCCTATTAAGAATACTTCTATCCTTGACCCTCCATTCCCTAATGCTCCTACCGTTTGGGACAACCTATTTGATAACCATATTGATCCTTCCCTTGCTGCCTCTCCCACTTGTGATGAAACTACATCAAACTTGTATGAACATATTACACACTTTCCTAGTAGGTAAGATCATATGGTACAAGAGAATGAGACCTTAGAAACAACCCACAATCAAATAAATTATTCTTCTCCCCTCCCCACTAACAATAATCAAACACATTCAACAATTAATATCTCCATTAGTGGCAATGAAGTTATTTTGGATGAACCAAACATTAATTGTCATAAACAAGTGGTTTGTTGTTCTCCTAAGAACTCTCCTTCTAGGGAGGATATTATGACCCAAGACAAAGATAACATTCCCTTCAAAGACAATGAATACTCTCACTTTTTATGGGATGTTAACATTATTCAACCTAAACTCATCCTTTATCCCCCTTCACATAAACCTTCACCTAAACCCGAGTTTACTCTTTACCCACCTCCACACAAACAACAACCTCAACATAAACCTGAATTCACCCTCTACCCACCTCAAACTAATGTATCACAGAAACTAAATTATAATATTGTTTCTCATACATATAACACTTGAAATAATCCACAACCACTGCAACCAGCCCCACCCTCGTTACCTTTACCCAATCCACCTAGTGCTCCTCATTACCTCCCACACACAAAGGAGTATGATCTTGTTAAAAAATTAAAGAATACTCTTGCAAAGATTTTCCTTTGGGATTTACTTCAGAACTCACCAAATTACCACAATATTCTTCAAACAACCTTAAAAAAAATAAAAAAACTCCTGGTACAACTCCAAATGATGTAGCAACTTTAACCCATCAAATGAATCAAACTAATCTAGAGATTACTTTCCATCGACATGAGCTACCTCCTTTAGAGTTGCAAAAGCAAAATGAATCTTTCATGATGATTGCTCGATATAATCAGATAGGGATAAAATGAACCCTTATTGATAATGTTTTTTCCCTTAATGTGTGTAGTGTGAATCTCCTTGATAGATTATGTGTTGACAAGTCACAAATAAAACCTGATACCATATCTATTCGAGGATTTGATAATTCAACAAAGAAATCGCTCGATGTAATCACTTTTCCTATTACAACTGGGGTGGTTACTTTAAAAAATCCTATTCATGTCATGCCTTATGATCTTTCGTACAATCTTCTTTTAGGCAGACCATGGACTCATTAGAAGAATGCAGTCCCTTCAACCCTTCATCATATAATGAAATATGTCTATAACAATAAAACTTATCAAGTTGAAGCAGATCTTGAGCCTGAAAGTTGATTGCACCTTGAAAAAGGAGCAAGTCCTCTGAAGACATTGATTCCAACATCCAATATAGACCCTCTTGAAATAGAGAAAAATAATGAGTAATCAGTGTCTAAATTATTTGGTGATGATTGGGGATCCTTAGAATTCACACCATCATTTATGGGCGAATACAAAATCATGCAAAAGAAATATGAGAAACAAACACAACCAACCATCATGTCAACACAAAATTCTGACAACCTCTCGAAAGCATCCAACTCAACCACTTTAGACAACCCCACAAACCACACAACAACCTTTGATGAGCACAATAACGAATAGTCACCTGATTCCAAAGCAATGAAAAATATTTATGGAAAAGGTTATGACCTTATGAAATAATTTGGATATAGTGGAAAAGGATGTGGTGCTTGAGAACAAGGCATTCGCAACCCTATAGAGCCTAACACACAACAAACAACTCATGGCCTTGGTTATTGTCTTTTTTCTGAGATCAAAAAGCTATCACTCAACATCCACAATATCACAAAACACATTCCTAAATCATCCTTAACAACTAGTGGTATTGAACATCATCCTTTACCAAACATGCAACACACAACTACACCTTCGCTTAATGTCAATGTCATCTTGCAAAATGTTCATTATTTGAATTCATTAGATTTTATACCTTCCTATAATGGGAAGAATAAAATCTTGCAATCTAGAGACACTTGTGTAAGTATGACATCCACTACTAAGCAAGATGTATCTTTGAAACAAACCACAAGACCACCTTCTCCTCTTGATCAAGAGGGTATCTTGTCAAGACTCCTCAAGATCACTTGATCACCCTCCCTCCAAGAACTCAAAATATCTCTTCCAAGAATTCATTTTTCACCTATCATAGAGTTCATGGTCATTCCACTAATGAATTTCAAGCTTTGAGTCGTAAAATCCAACATTTTCAGCAGTTTGATATGCTTCCCTCTGTGGGGGCACCCAATTCCTCTAATTGATACCAATTTTCACTCTCACCTACATTTCATCAATCATTTCAGCTCACCTTTGTCTTGCACTCAATGGGGGCAAGGGGTTTAGTAGCCTTGTCCTTGTATGTTACTTGTGGTTGCCTCCATTGGCTAGTTATTAACCTTTCATGAATACATAAGAGCTAGCTTGGGATGTGGACGACATGCCTTAACTCGGCTCGCATATGACATACTTCCATTTTTCATGATGTAGCTTATCAGAAACATGTGCCTTAGCATAGGGCTTTCTGAGTAAGCTTTGATGACTTCTTCTTTCTCTTCTACTTTAAATAAGTTACTCATAGTATGGGTGCTCACAACTATTTTAAAGTGAGGGCATACATCACCACTCACGTTTCATTTTGTGAATTCTTTCTTCTTGCGATGTGTCCTTTTCTTGGTGGAATCATTGGGCTTGATTCCCTCCAAGAGCGTGATACTTCTTTCACATTTATCCTCTCTTGGAGAAATTAAGCTTGATGTTCCCTAAGATGAGACCTTGCATGAACAAAGAAAAATCCCTTTACACAACCCTTCCACTATTTTTCATTAAGAATGTCTATGAGTGTCAAGTATACAAAGTTTTTCTTACTTCATAGAGCTCAAAAATCATATTCCTTTATGGTGCCTTATTAAAGTTATCAAGAGGCATAATTTTGGTATGGTTGAGTGGGAAGCCCATTTAGCGGCATGACTTTCCACATAGCCACCTATGTGTCGGTGAATGCGTATCAACTAGCGTATGTATTTCACATTTTGGGATTTCTCACCCCACGGACAACCAAAAGTTCCATGGCCCCAGAGTGAGTATACTTTTGGGTTTTCTCACCCGGTGCATAGCCAAGAATTCCATCGCCCTAGATTGAGTACACATTTCCTTTTTGAAATAAACTTAGATCTAATCCACAAATAGTTGGACAAACAATCAAAGTGCGATCCACCTTATTTCATCTTTCTCGTTCTTTCCATTGCATGATTTTGTATCTTAATGGTTTGACTTAGGATCTTCTATCTTGGGTGCTTGGCCACCTCCTTTGATCTTCGTAATTCTTTGTCATTTGCATCTAAACACTTGGATCTCTATTGAATGTCCAATTTAGTGTGAGTTTGAAGCAAGTTTATCCTCTCACTAAAGTGGGGGCTAAATGTGCCATAGAAAAAAGTACCCTTTGTTTGACATGGGATTAATTCATGATAAAATGGAATTAATAAGGTCTTAATCTAGTGTTGTGAGTAATTTTGTGCATCCACACTAGGTCTTGGACCCTTGTAAATTGAATAACATGCATTTAACGATGTCTTGTAAAGGTGTCATAAGGTGTTGTAAGATGCTTTCACGCTTTTCTAGACTTAATAAACCTCATTTCTCCCTAATTCAACATTATAAAATGTGTTTAACAACATTATCACATCAATCTAAAAGGTTTTTGAATTAAACTTAATGTTAAACTAGTGTTGTAATGTGTCTTGGACATTCACATTGGTTCTTGTGCCTTCCTAGGCTATGTGGACCTCATTTTAGTGTTGCAAAGTGTATTTAATCACACTTTCACATTGATTTCTATGTCACAAGCCCTATTTGACCTTTACATCATCATTAATAGGCCCCTATTAATCCATATTATGCATCTCGAGGCCTAAATTGATGAAATACCTAACAAAGTTGCATTTTAAACCTTATTTCCTTATCTCCTAGCTTCCTAGCTGTCAAATTGGCCCCTGTGGGACCCATTTTCCATGCATGGCGAATCAGTCCATCCAAGTGGGAACCATTCACCATGTGTGGTGAATGAGTCCCATTTTTCCCAATTTTGACCTTTGAGTGGGAAAAGAGTGAAATTTAAGTTTAATATTACTTCATTTCGGCCTGTGATGACGTATTAACAAGTAAAATAGGTGAATTGCCTATAAATATAAGTCTTTTAACTCATTTTCACATCTCTTATCTCCTGTCATTCATTCATCCATCATTCTTTTATTTCAATTCAAGCAACTTAGGGTTTTATCATTGGGTGGTGTGTTTGTAAATATGTTAGTATCAAAGTAAAACAATAAAAACACACAAATGAAACATTAAACTGAAGAAAAGCAAATAATTTGAATTCAAAAGAAACAAATGAAGCTTCTTCAGAGCCATTCCATCTTCATCTATCTCCAGGGATTTTTTTGAAGTTGTTGCTCTCAGATTGTGTATGCAAGGCTTCTCCAAATGGCAATCTACAGAACGAGTGTGCAAAGGAAAGAGCTCCTCTATGTTATATGCTAGTGGAGTGAAAATACTAATACGGATATGCACAGGGGCTATGGATTATGCACAAGGGCTGTGAGTTATGGATGCTATGATATGAAATGGATATGCCATGATATGGAATACTACTATGCTATGCTATGATATTATAATCCTTATGAATGCTAAAAGCTATGCTTTTGCAAATTTGGTATAGTTTTCCTATTGAAGGCTTCTCTATGATTTGAACGACCCGGCAGTCCTTTTATAGCTTTTTGCAGGCAAGAGCCTGGCTAGCAAAGATCAATGGCTGTGAGATTGTCTGGTAGAATTGAATGGTGAGAGATGGAGAGGTTGAGAGGAAGATGGAAAATGTTGGGAGGTTGGAGAGAAGAATGGAGCCTTGTCTTCAACCCAGGGGAACAAGCTTGCATAGGAACAGAGAAATTAATTTTTCTATTTTGGAAGTTTGTTTCACGGTTGTTGAAGATAATCCCCAAATTAATTAAATAAATAAATTTATTTAATTTCATTTATGTGAGTTTGATTTTTGATTTTAGGACTATAGAAGATTTAATTAAATATTTTGGAATATTTAATTGTGATGTGACTTTAGAAGAATTAATTAAATATTTTTAGAATATTTAATTGTAAATGGAAGGATTAGAAGAATTTAATTAAATATTTAGAATATTTAATTGTGATGGAATCTAGAGGATTTAATTAAATATTTAGAATATTTAATTATGAATGAAATTTTTAGAAGAGAAGAAATATTTAATCTTTATTTGAATAAAATATTCAAGCCAAGATTAAATGATAATTAATATAAATAAATCGTAATGTTTTATTTAATTAATTAAGAAATGAAATAATGAACAAATATAAATAAATTATTTAAATTTATTTATACGTAGATTGAATTCAGAGATTTAATTAAATATTAAAAATATTTAATTAATTACCAGACTATGTGATGTGACCATTTTTAGGTGTATACATTTTGCCCCTCTTTGAAGTGATGTGTTTTACGCATTGCTTCAAATAATTTTGAAATTTGCCCCAGATGTTGATTGTCGAATGTTGATAGGTATATGCCCCATCGAACAATGAATCAATAAGATTTTGTTTTGTGTGAATTTTTTTACTTTTTTTTTTAGATTTGGTGGAATTTTTTGATTTTTATGATTTTTAAAATGTCGATTCATCGTTTGAAAATCATTATGTTAAGAAATTGACGTGGAAAGATGTAAGATGAAAAATTGATGACTAAAATTGCCCCTGCTATGATAAAATGTGCTAAAATGCCCCAATTGTGCTTTTAAATAGGTAAAAAATGTCATTTTCCATTTTAACCTAGTAAAACTTGTAAATTTTGAGCTCTGGAGTGAGAAAGATGGCACTTCCAATTCACCTGCACCGTTTTGAGTGCATCCGACGACATCAGCGCCCGACGCATTATGGACCTCTGGTATGTACCCTCTTAAACTTCTACTCTTTGAAACTTTTCTGTTCGGAACACGTTTATCAATGTTTTGATTGTGAAAGGATGCATTTTAGCGTCCTTTAGTGTTTTTGTAGCGCCCTTGATAATTTCCATAGCGTATTTGATTTTGTAGCACCCGTGAGGCTTTTTGTAGCACCCTTGATCATTTTCATAGCGCATTTGATTTTGTAGCGCTCTTGAGGAATCCTGTAGCACTCTTGATTGGATGTTGTTATAATTGATAAATTTGTTCCCAAAGTTGTTGCAAAACAAATAATAGCTAATAAATTTGCTTTTAAAGTTATTAAAAACAAATAGGATTGATAAGTTTGTTTCTAAAGTTGTTAAAAACAAATAGGATTTTGATTATTTGCTTTCATGAAAATGAAAAACAAACAGTTGATTGATATGTTTGCTTCTAAGGTTGTTTAAAACAAACACGATTGTGATATATTTGCATTCCATGTTGATGAAAAACAAATAATGTGATTGATATTCCGATTTGATTGATGAGTTGTGATGATTTGATATTGATTTTACTTTGTCATGATGATGTGTCAATAGGAGAGATTGGGAATTTTGTAGTTACGGGAGACATTCCCGAGTACATGGAGCTTGATTCCACAGCTATTATAGTCAGATCAGGATGTGATTGAGGCATGTGGATTTACTCCGTTGCTTGACATGCCTGAGGTGTGCCTCAACAGAGATTTATTGATAGCACTCGCAGAGCAGTGGCATAGTGATACCAACACATTTCATTTACCAACTAGAGAGATTACCGTGACACCAGAGGATGTGTACCATATCTTGAGGATCCCAGTGATGGGTGAGATAGTGGTCTTTGATAGCCAAGAGGCTAGAGGCACTGATGCTTTGAGGAGGATTTTCAGGGATGATCAGATTGCTGGATACTTCATCCCATGGGGCGAGATGGCAGATTCATATGCACCCTTACCATCTATACTTGTAAGTTTCATTGGAGGTGTTTTGTGCCCCGACCATAGATCAAAGGGGTTCACAATTGGGTGGAGTCATGTGTTGGAGAGGATGGTGATGCAGGGTACACGGTATGCATGGGGATCATGCATGATTGCACATTTTTATGATGAGTTACATCATATTGTATATGGTAGAGGCTGGAGTTTTGCTATTGGCTATTCGTTATTACAGATATGGGCATGGGCGCATTTTTCCATTATACAACCGTTGACTCGTGGACAACGACCTATCGGTCGATCATACAGATGGGGATATAGTGATATCATTGCTCAGATGAGACTGGGCAAACTGGATCATTGGCAATGTCTCTTAGATGATCTTGATATAATATGTTGGCGGCCATATGTAGATTGTGATGCATGGACAGAGGATGTGAGGAAGATGCCCTATGTCTGTACATCCAGATATCTTATTGGCCGTACTTCATGGATTATTGAGAGATTTCTTGCTGGACGAGTATGTCAGCAGTTTGGTCAGATTCAGGGTATGCCTATGGGTTCTGCCATTTATGCACGATGACAGCTAGAGATTGCAGTGTGGGGTCCATGGATTTCTTATGAGGCAGTGGTGGTAGAGTTCACTAGTTTAGGAGTTGTGATGTGGGATTACCGAGTTGATGTCCTTGATGCAGGGATGACGCCAGAGTATAGTCAGTATGTGTTAGAGCATCCTGCACCACGATTGTTTGATCCTGATGAGCCTGTTGCTTTGGTTGCTATACAGAGACCACAGAGAGGCAGTCAAAGATGACAGAGAGAGACAGCTTCAAAGGGTGATGAGGAGGAGGGAGGTGATGATGATGAGGAGATTGGAGGTAGTGATGATGAGTCAGAGGGAGATATTGATGATGAGGAGAGTGGGGGAGGTGGTGATGGTGGTAGAGGCATTGGGAGAGATGGTGGTAGAGGTGCTAGAGGTAGTAGGAGAGGTGGTAGAGGTGGACCACAGATGAGACATACAGATCCATCATCTACAGTAGATCTAGTTATGACAAGTTAGATATCCTCTTTGTAGAGTACAGTGCAGAGCTTACAGGGTCAGTTAGCATAGGCACAGACCTTGATTACACAGCTTCAGGGACAGTTGAGGATAGTTACTATTGAGAGAGATATAGCCAAACAGCGGGGAGAGCAGGCCATCACTCTAGCTGATAGTCTACAGAGAGTAGCAGCGAGTACCTTGCCTGGTGACATGATGAGAGAGGTGACCAGATCCACCTGGAAGGTCGAGTTTTATAGGACCAGATATCATGATGCGGTTCCACCTGAGCGGAGGGAGAGTTATACACAGTCTCGGTCTACCCATAGTCACTCTCAGACTACCAAGAGGGCCATCAGGGACAGGTGGAGCAGGTCCATAGGTGCAGGTGGGACAAGTCCCAAACCAGCACCATCAGAGGATAGCACTACCTAGTGCATTGTACATGATGTTTTTGTGATACTCTATTGAGACATTTGTATACACCCTGAGATGATCTCATTTTTGATGATGTTATATCATGTATGATTGACATCTTTGTACATTTTGACATTCATTTCGAGATATATGAAACGTAGCGATGATTTATGATGAGATAAATGCGTCTATTTTCTATATGCATGATGTTTTATGATATGATGTTTTCTCAATGCTTATGATGTATATGTATGCGTGATTTATGAAATGAGTGAAATCTATTGATGAATGTTTGTATAAATATGATGGATGATACAATTTATGAATGCTTATGAATGTTTTGATTATGATGTATGCTTTGTTTTGTATGATTTTCCGATGTAAAAATGTATGAAAAATGTATGAAATGATGTTTTTGTGGATGTCAAAATATACTCAGTCATGTATTCAAAAAGATATGAAACACTTGATACTTTGCTAGCTTTTGGGAAAATCTATAAATGTAAAATGCATATTCTAACATGAATGCAATCTATACTAACCATGTAGGATATTCGTACAATATTGCCATTCTAAAATCTTATTTGTGTTTTTTTGTATCATCATGGAGCTTTGAAATGTTGAAAGTTAATACAAGCATCAAAGGGTATGTTAGCACCAGTGATGACCTGAGTATTGCTTTCATGATTTTTGATATAGCAAGATAATACAAGCATCTAGGTATAATTGAACCAAGATGACCTGAGTATTGCTTGCATAAACAGACAAGAGTTAACCTGTTTCCCATGTAAATTCTGAAATGTCATCAATGATACTTAGTAGAGCATGTCTCGCAACCAATTTGCATAGTACTAATGATTTCCTCGCAAACAGTAGACAAAGAAAAATCATACTCCTTCCTTGCTTTTCTAGTTCAGTACATCATTGAATTGCTCCAGAGATATGATAGAAAATCAAACAACCATTCAAATCTTTCCTAAAATATTTCAAACATTATTCATATTAAGATCATCCAAATTGGTTATCAACATTGATGTTTTTGATGTTTGTTTGGATCATGTTGTTTTGATTTCAATTGGCATTGAATAAGCATGTTGTGGTTGATTTGATATGGCAATGTTTGTTGCATTTTGACAAACTGTCTTGTGTTTGTTTGTCATGTTCGAAAAGCTCATTGCCCCTCTCTTGTTCAATCTATGTTTCTACTTTTGCCCCTAGTGTAAACACAACCTAAATATGATGGATATATACAAATTTCATCAAGCCATGATGAAAACATAAGGATTCCCGTTGCATGATATGGATATGAAAGATATGTACAAATGATAGATATGGATGGATGATGTGAAAAGTGAATGCAAAACATAAGCTAATAGATGGAGGAGCCTATTTAGATCACAAGTAATGCCTATTTTCCAGGTTTTCACCACTTGTTTTTATTGCACTTTTTCAGGATGTTTTATGATTTTTATGATTATTTTTTAGGACTTTTTCTAATTTTTTTTGGATTTTTTAGGACTTTTTCTGATTTTTTTTTTGGATTTTTTCAGGACTTTTTATAATTTTTATGATTTTTTAAGGACTTTTTTTTATTTTTATGATTTTTTCAGACATAGAACTTCTTCAAATGAATGCTATTGATCGGCTCTTCAAATAGGTCCCCTTCTGACGTAGACAACTAATATGCCCTAGAACCGTATGCTGCAACGATGACAAATGGACCAAGCCAGTTTGGTTCAAATTTTCCTTTCTTTTCCCTGTCTTGCTGATTACATGGATTTTATCTCAAGACTAAGTCACCTACTTGAAATGTCTGTGGTTTAACTCTGTGATTATAGCTATGAGACATAACTTGTTGATAACCCTTCAAATGGTCAGCTGCATGTTGACGTCTTTCATCTAATAGTTCTAACTCTTGTAGGTGAGATACTCTGTAGTCTTCATTGTTTATTAGTCCTTTGAGCAAGACCCGAAGCGAAGGTATTTCAACCTCTAATGGTAAGATTGCTTCTACTCCATAGACCAAGGCATATGGGGTAGCTCCTGTTGGTGTGCAAATACTAGTTCTATATGCCCACAAAGCTAGATTTAATTGGACATGCCAATCACGACCTACATCATTTACTGTCTTCTTCAAGATCTTCAAGATTATTTTGTTTGAAGCTTCCACTTGACCATTACCTTGTGGATAGTAAGGTGTAGAGAACCTGTGTTGGATGTGAAATCTTTCACAAAGTTGGTCAACATCCTAATTCTTGAAAGGCCTCCCATTATCAGTGATTATAGAATTTGGAATTCCATATCAACAAATGATGTAATTCAGGATGAATGAAGAGATTTGTTTTCCGGTCATGGTCATCAAAGGAACAGCTTCAATCCATTTTTAAAATATTCTATAGCTGTGATGATGAATTTATGCCCATTTGATGATGAAGGATGAATTTTTCCAACAAGATCTAGTCCCCACTGAGAAAATGGCCATGTCGGAGTGAAAGGTTGTAGTTCCTGTGCATGTGCATGAATAAGATTCCCATGGATCTGACATTTAGAACACTTCTTGACAAAAGTAAAAGAATCTTTCTCCATGGTAGGCCAATAATATCCCATTCTAACAAGTTTATTGGCTAAGGTTAAACCACTTGAATGAGTTCCACAAATACCACCATGAACCTCTTGTAAGGCTTTTTCAGATTCATCACAATCAAGACATCGAAGGAGTGTACCATCAAGACCACGTAAGTAAAGGATGTTGGTGATCAAGGTATAACAGGATGATTGGTGTATGAAATTCCTTTTTTGGTTTCGAGATAAGTTCAGAGGTAAAATGTTGTCTTTTAGGTAGGTATAAGTCTTGCCATATAAAGGGGAATCAAAACCGGTTAAATGATATATGACTTGGTTCTCAGGATTATCATAGGCATGAGAAAACAATTGTTGCACCAAGAATTCATACCATTTTTTTATCTTCTGACAATTGTAACAAGGAAGCAATTGTAGCCATTGCATCTGCAACTTTATTATCAATCCTTGAAATTTGTGAAAACTTGATTGACACAAAATAATTTTTGAAATCATCCACCATGTTCTTGTAAGGTAGCAACTTATTATCTTTAGTCTAATAATCATCATTAATTTGATTAATGACAAGTTGTGAATCACCATAGACTTGCAGCTCTATAATCTGCCATTCCAAGGCTATCTTTATCCCTATGAGCAATGCCTCATATTCAACTATATTATTTGTACAAGGAAACATCAATCGATATCATTTTGGAATGTTATCTCCTTCAGGTGTGACAAAAAGAATTCCTGCCCCCGAGCCTTGTTGCGTGTAGGATCCATAAAAGTACAATGTCCATGATTTCTGAATTGTTACTGTGAAGACATCTACATTAGGAAACTCAATGTGCATTGGATTTTCTTCTTGTAAAGGTGCTTCGGCCAACTGATCTGTGATGACCTATCCTTTAATAGCTTTTCGATCTACATAGTGAATGTCAAACTCACTTAAGATCATTACTCATTTTGCAAGTCTTCCTGTTAAAGTAGCTCTGCTTAAAAGGTATTTTAGTGGATCAATTTTGGTTATCAACTTAACCATATCAACCAACATATAATGACGCAACTTTTGAGAAGCAAACACTACTGTGAGGCAAGCTTTTTCAATGAAAGTGTAGTTTAATTCATGACTTGTTAAAGTTCTACTGATATAGTATATGGCCCTTTCTTTGCCTGTAGAATCCTCTTGTGCTAGTAATGCTCCCAAGGATACTTCTATTGCTGAAATATAGAGTATGAGTGGCTTTCCTAGAATGGGTGGAATTAAAACTAGTGGGTTCATAATATATTGCTTGATTTGATTGAATGCTGCTTCACATTTTTCTTCCCATTTGAATGGGACATTTTTATGTAATAAATGTGTAAATGGTAAGCTTTTGTCTGCCAATTGAGCTATAAACCACCTGATGGACTGTAGTCATCCTTGCAATGATTGAAGCTGACTGATATTTCATGGTGGCGGCATGTCCATTATAGCTTATACTTTTTCTGGATCAACCTCTATTCCCTTTTTTGAAACAATGTATCCAAGGAGTTTACCAGATGTAACGCCGAAGACACATTTCTTTGGATTGATTCAAACATTGAACTTCTCCATTCTGGTAAAGATTTTTGACAAGATTTCTAGATGTCCTTCTCGTGTATGAGATTTGGCAAGTAAATCATCAACATAATCTTCCATGAATGTATGTATCATGTCATGAAAAATGGTTGTCATTGCTCTTTGATAAGTAGCTCTGGCGTTCTTTAACCCAAATGGCATTATGTTCCAGTAATAGGTACCCCAAGGGCATGTGAACACTATTTTATCTTGATCCTCTGGTGCAATCTTTATCTAGTTGTATCTTGAAAATCCATCCATTAATGAATACATTGCATGACCAGTAGTTAAATCAACAATCATATCTATGTTGGGCAAAGGAAAGTCATCTTTGGGACAAGCTTTGTTCAAATCTCTAAAATCTATACAAACTCTAATCCTTCCATCTGGCTTTGAAATAGGTACAATATTGGAAATCCATTCTGCATAGTCAATAGTCCAAATGAATCCAACATCTAAAAGCTTTTTTAATTCCTCTTTGACCAATAATGCAACATGTGGATGCATTTTTCTGAGTTTTTGCTTCATAGGTTTTTCCCTTGCATTTATAGATAAATGATGCATTATCAGATTAGGATCTAACCCTGGCATATCAGCATACGACCAAGCAAAGTTGATTTGATTCTCCTTCAAGAACTCCATGAATTTCAATACTTCTTCGACTGTTAATGACGCTGCAAGTTGCAAGATTTTTGGCTGCTCTATTGTACTTATGTTGATTGATTCTATTGGTTCGATCAAAATAGAAGATATTTCATGATAATGCTTGGGAAGAGTGTCAAGTTTCTCATCCTTCAGTGCCTTAGAAAGGTTTTCATTGTTAGATTTGCTCTTTATTTTTCTCTTGTTGTGATCTACCACTACCATTTTTCAGTTTTCACCGATAAATCCATCTTTTATTTCATTTATTTTTCAGCTAAGAGACTTGACACCATCCAAGTATCAAAATCGTGAGTATGAAATTCTTGGATGAAACAATTGTTTTCCTCTTTAGAGGAACAAAGGAAATTTATAATGTCCTCATAATCATGAAATGTAGGGATATGGATAGGTGCATCATTGTCCCAATCAATATGTTCTGAATAAACTAAAGGCATGGGATCATTAGGTTGAGTAAGGTCTTGAGCTGTCAAAGTCATGATGTGGTTGTCATCTTCATGGTAGACAAGGTCTATGATGGTATTCTCCTATTGATTGTCAATCTCGTTAAAATCTGAATCGTCCTCACTTGAGTCATGATCACTTTGTAAAACATAATCGAGTGGAGGCCTTGAACCTTCTCCTTGTATGAGAACAGGTGCATATTTGTGTATGGTATCAACTTGTTTTTCTCTCCAAAATTCATCATTATAAATGGTGTCCCATTCATATTCATTAGAATCAATATCTGAACCATTCTGTAATTGGAAAACTAATCCATGTAGAGTGACATCTTCATGGTGTTTATCTAAAATTGATTCTCTTTCATAAGTTTGTTGTGCTTGCTGTAAAACTGGCTCTTCTTTATCCTTACCATATCCCAATCTTGTTTTATCATTTGGATGTATTGAAATAGGTTGAATTGGCTCCACGATTCCTTCTCTTCTTTTTCCTATAGGACCATTTCCTTCATAGCCCATTTTCTGCATGATAGCGTACCCCTTACCATATTGTTCTGTAGGTAACTTAATGTGCAAGAGAGATTCATCTTCATCTGTGTATAGCCAACTTAGGATGTCCCTATCTTTAGCTTCTTCCTCAATGGTGTTTGCTTTAATGAATTGTCCATCAAACTTTGTGATTGGCACAGAAACTTGGGACGTAGAGGCTATTGCAATCTTTTGATTTAATAAGGTTGGCTGACCATGTGATCTCAGAGAAGGAGGTAAGGTAGAAAGAGATATCGAATATTCGCCTACTCCTTTGTCTTTAAAATTTATCTTAGTGTCAAGATTCTTTGTCAATTCTTGCAGTTGGCCTTGTAGATTGGAAGAGGAAACAGCAAGAACCTCCCTATTATGTGGCACAAGGGTGTCTTGATTTGCTCGAAGATTTGAACAAGTTTGGGTGCTATTGTAATCAGCTTGTATATTTATTTCTTGTCCATTATATGGAAACTTGAGGCATTGATGATACGTTGATGGTACTGCTTGCATATCATGAATCCATGGATGACCCAAAAGTATGTTATAGGAAAGATCCCGATCTAGAACCTGACAAAATGTGTTTTTCACAACAGGTCCCACTCTGATAGGTAGCATTATTAGTCCTTTAGAAGCTCTTTCTTCATCATCATATGCCTTGATAGTTATTTTCCTTCGTGGATCAATAGAATTTTTGATATTCCCAAGGCATGTATTACCTTTAAGGTACAAATGTTTAAACTAGCTCCTCCATCTATTAAGACACGTCTGATTTGGTGTTTATGGATCATGACTTTAAGATAGAGCGATGAATTATATGGATGTGCCATGGAAGCATCATCTTTTTTAGAAAATGAAAGACAAGTAGGAGAAGACAAATGTCCCACCATAGCTTGAAATTTTTTTACATCCAGATCAGTGTCGACAGTTGTGTTTACAAGAGCTTCTTCTAAAATATTCTTGTGTATGGGGGATATTTTGAGAAGTTCAAGGATGGAGATTTGAGCTGATGTTTTTCTCAATTGATCAACTAGATTATAATGACTTGGAGGAGAAATAGTTGCCTTAGATGAACTTCCTTTTAGGACAACTTTTGCTTGTCCTCTCATGGTCACATTAACCTATTGATATTCTTGTTTTCCCTTGATTTTGATAACATTAACCCGTTGATCATCAACATAGATGTGACGAATTATATTGTCTTCAACATTATGTATGCTTTTTGCTTTGGTATCTGATGTTTCCCCTTTTTGATAGTTCGGTAAAGGATCTTTGAATGCTTGATGATCGTCATTGGTATGATCTCCTTCAATTGTAATGGTGCCATTGTCAATTAAATCTTGTACTATATTTCACAAAGCTTGACAATTATTCGTTCTATGACCTTTACATTGATGATAATTGCAATAATACGAGTCATTCCATGATGGTGGTTTGACTTGTGGCTCATAATCTCTTTGTGGTGGTAAGGTGATAACCTTATTATCAAGAAGCTCCTTGAGAGAAGACTCAAGAGGTTGACCCAAGGTGGTAAAATTACGTCGATTTGAAAATAATGGAGGTCTGGACAGATTTGACGTTTGGGTATTGCCAAGATTGTTATTGAAATTACCACGATTATCCTTGGTGTTTTGATTGGTCATGCTTTCTTGCTTGGAATTTTGTCCTTGTTGATTGTTTCCTTGTTGGTTGATATTTCCTTGTTGATTGGTATTTTCTTGTTGATTGTTTTGTGGAGCACTTGATAGGTTAAAGATAGATGGTCTTGTTCGTAGATTATTTGCATCTACTATACCATCATTGACAACATTTCTATTTCTATTCCAAAACCTTGTTTTATCATTGTTGTTTTGGTTGGATGAACTTGGATTATCAAGTTTTATCACTCCTCGTTTAACCAAGGCCCCTTCAATGGTGATTGCGTTTTCAATCAATTTTTCAAAATTATGAGGACAATGAAGGTTAAGCCTATAGCTTAATTCTTGATCTAGGCTATTGATGAAGATATCCATCTTTTCCTTTTCAGGAATAGGACGGGAATATCACGCAAACAACCTTCTCCACCTTTACAAAAACATAGTGAAGGATTCTCCTACTTTTTGTTTCACTTTACAAAGATCAAGCATTATTATCTGGTGTTGAATGTTGTTGGAGTATTGTGATATAAACTAATTTATTAACTCCTCAAAGGTTTTGATGGGGGCAGTGATCTTGGAAAGCCACTCCATGGATTGTGCACCCAAACTTTGTGGAAACAAATGCATTAAGTAGGTATCATCATAAGCGAATTCTAGACTCATATTTCGAAAATCCCTCACATGTTCAATGGGATCAGTTTTTCCATTGTACCTATCAAATTTAGGGATTTCGCAATGTTTTGGAAAAGGGATCATTTGAAGACTCCTATCGAATGGATAAGGAGATATGTCTTCCAAAACATACTTCTTTATTGTACCCCCTTGCATCTCCTTTATTTGCCCTTGTAATTATTTTACCTATTGAGTAAGGGCACTAAAGTCATTAGGAGGAGTTTCAGGATTTTGTTTAATCCCTTCTATATCGAAATTGTAAGGTAACTTAGCTCCTTGATTAGCTAATGAAAGAAAATATCTTTCTTTGTTTCATTCTAAAATCCTTTCCATAAGAGTATGGAATTGGGATCTTGCTCCACTTCTTGAAGCTTTTCTTCTGTTAATTCATCAACATTAAATGTATCCTCTTCTTTCTCATTATGGTCAGCCATTTTGCTTGTAGTGGTTTCTCCTTCGTCTTTGTCCATGTGTTTTCGAGATCTCATGAAGACAGGCATAAGCTTTGTTCCAAATTCTACTCACTTTTGATCAAAAGAATGAAATAGTGCAATTTGTGATGGATATGAAAGTCAGGATAGAATGAAAATTCTATGACTTAAAATATTTCTAGCCTTTAGCTTGTGTTGTTCCCCAATTGAAAGGATGAAAATCCTGTTGGCGAGAATTTAAGAAAAAGATTAAGAAAAGGATGATTTTTCGCTTTATAAAGTTTGATCGTAGTTTCGTAAAAGGATGGATTTTGTGATGAATGCCTAATGTGACCGAGTTCTCTATTGCAGAAATTGATTTGGACGAGTAGAATATTCAATTGCAGGTTGGGGAATATAACAAAAATGAATACGTTGACTATGATTGTGCCTTTGAGAAAGGGCTCTTCTTTGAAAGAAAGCTTGTGAGTATAAAGGTTCTATAGCATAATCATCAGTGAAACCTCTAACACAGTCATGATATCGATGGATAAAGGTTCTATGTTTAAGTAAAACCTTTTGACTTTGGTACAAGAATCGTCTTTTCTTCAATAGTTTCTTGTAGCTAAGGGGTTTCTTTGGATTTTTGATCCTTTTGAAGATCGATTTCTTAACGAAGGTTGTGGATTTCCAATCTCGTAACATGAGAGTAATCAATGTGATTGTGTATTTTGGATGATCTTTACTGAATTAATGTATTGAAAACACATCAAGCAATTTGTAGAATAGTTGTTTTAAGTACTATGCTAAACATCAATTGTATGATCAAAATGTTTTTCAAAAATTGTTTTAACACGTTTTACACATGATAAACATTTCAAACAGACTCACTCTTAGTACTCAGATAGGTCATCATACTAATCAACAGCCCACATCTTAAAATTGCGTCGACTCACATAGCCATGTCACCCTTGAAAGGGCGCCCATGTTTTTTTCTTTTCCAGGTGCGTACTCAGAGTGATGAAAGTGGATACCGGATCCCTTGAGAAAATAGTCCTTGATAGTTATATGGTGAGTATCTTGGGGGTAGATTCTTCCCTCCCCTACACTGTGATTATTATGACGTTCAGAAACTGACTTCGGTTAGATACTACACTAAGTTTGTAGTAAGGGTTTCCGTTCGGTGCGGCAAATGATACACTCCCTCGAGAGACCTCCCTACCTTTAGAACAAAGGCTTTGGGGATGGTTATCTTGCACACTATCGTCAAAAGAGGGTTTCCCCAATTTTTCTTTAAATTTTATAGTGGGGTGGAATAGCCTGGCTTTGGCTTGAACCCACTTGAGTCGTTCCTCTTGGGTGAGTACTTTTTCCCACAAGAGCAGGCTCTCTAAAAGGTTTTAACAAAACTGGAAATTGCATGAAATGAAGTAGATGAGTTTGGCATTCTGATCACCCAGTTAAGGGGAGAGCATAGGCCTATCACCGTTTAAAACAAAGCAAACAAAGATTCAATTTTAAGCCCAAATAAAGAATTTGCTATGCTAGGTGAAGATGTTGCTTCACAAAAACATGGAGTTCTTTTTAGCCCAAAATTGAAAGTGAAGTGACTATCCTAGGACTGCTTGACTTTTAATTATGTGACTACCCTAGGATTGCTTCATTTTTAATTATGTGACTACCCTAGGATTGCTTAATTCTTTCAAAGTTTTTACTGTCCGTGGTTGCATCGGATTCAGTCAAGCTGTATTTAAATTACAATTTACAATTTGCAGCCTTTTCAAAAGTGCGCTATAACAGACATCATAGGCACTACAAGATAAATTACAGGCATTGCAAGATTCTTTATGGGCGTTGCAAGATGCTTTATGGGCATTGCAGGATGCTTTACGGGCACTGCAGGATGCTTCACGGGCGCTGCAGGATGATTCACGGGCGCTGCAGGATGCCTTACGGGCACTACAGGATTCTTTACGGGTGCTGCAGGATGATTCATGGGCGCTAAACTGGGTGTGAATCTTTTGAAGCGTGTTTATTGCACTAATCTGCTATTTTTTGTCGTAACCTAACAAGAAAAACTAAAATAAAATGTTAAAATTGGGGCAAGAGCCCCATGGTGGGCGCCAAAAAAGTGTTTGTAAATATGTTAGTACCAAAGTAAAACAATAAAAACACACAAATGAAACATTAAACTGAAGAAAAGCAAATAATTTGAATTCAAAAGAAACAAACGAAGCTTCTTCAGAGCCGTTCCATCTTCATCTATCTCCAGGGATTTGTTTGAAGCTGATGCTCTCAGATTGTGTAAGAAAGGCTTCTCCAAATGGCAATCTGCAGAACGAGTGTGCAAAGGAAAGAGCTCCTCTATGCTATATGCTAGTGGAGTGAAAATACTGATATGGATATGCATAGGGGTTGTGGATTATGCACAAGGGCTATGAGTTATGGATGCTATGATATGAAATGGATATGCCATAATATGGAATACTACTATGCTATGCTATGATATTAGAATGCTTATGAATGCTAAAAGCTATGCTATTGCAAATTTGGTATAGTTTTCCTATTGAAGGCTTCTCTGTGATTTGAAAGACTCGATAGTCCTTTTATAGCTTTTTGCAGGCAAGAGCCTGGCTAGCAAAGATCAATGGCTGTGAGATTGTCTGGTAGAATTGAATGGTGAGAGATGGAGAGGTTGAGAGGAAGATGGAGAATGTTGGGAGGTTGGAGAGAAGAATGGAGCCTTGTCTTCAACCCACGGGAACAAGCTTGCACAGGAACAGAGAAATTAATTTTTCTATTTTGGAAGTTTGTTTCACGATTGTTGAAGATAATCCCCAAATTAATTAAATAAATAAATTTATTTAATTCCATTTATGTGTGTTTGATTTTTGATTTTAGGACTATAGAAGATTTAATTAAATATTTTGGAATATTTAATTGTGATGTGACTTTAGAAGAATTAATTAAATACTTTTGGAATATTTAATTGTAAATGGAA
Organism: Sequoia sempervirens; assembly: GCA_007258455.2. Taxonomy (NCBI): domain Eukaryota; kingdom Viridiplantae; phylum Streptophyta; class Pinopsida; order Cupressales; family Cupressaceae; genus Sequoia; species Sequoia sempervirens. The sequence continues at coordinate 1,602,876 of VDFB02270651.1, forward strand.
GGATTAGAAGAATTTAATTAAATATTTAGAATATTTAATTGTGATGGAATCTAGAGGATTTAATTAAATATTTAGAATATTTAATTATGAATGAAATTTTTAGAAGAGAAGAAATATTTAATCTTTATTTGAATAAAATATTCAAGCCAAGATTAAATGATAATTAATATAAATAAATCGTAATGTTTTATTTAATTAATTAAGAAATGAAATAATGAACAAATATAAATAAATTATTTAAATTTATTTATATGTAGATCGAATTCAGAGATTTAATTAAATATTAAAAATATTTAATTAATTACCAGACTATATGATGTGACCATTTTTAGGTTTATATAGGTGGGTGCATGGAGATGGGTAGCAAATTTGTGGCCACTTTCAAAAAAAAGTTTTGAAAATTCATAACGTGAACGCGCTATAACACGAGCGTGTTATAACATGCTCACGTTATAGCTTTGTGTGCCAAGCTTGAGGCTCAGCCACAACGAGCCCATAACTTGAGCGTGTTATAACATGCTCACGATATTACATGTTAAAAGAAGAAAAAAATGAAACTCATTCATTCTTGCTAAAATGGTCATGTCTATACTTCTTCAAAACGCGCTCGTGTTATGAGAAATTTAGTTTTTTTATAGATTTATTTTCTCTCTTTGTC
>VDFB02270651.1:1606678-1676910 GCA_007258455.2 Sequoia sempervirens
AGAAGAAGACACAAATTTGATTACAGAGTTCGTTCGAGTGGACTACGTCTCCTGGTCGAGATCAACTGAGTGACAAATCTATTAGAATGCTCTGAATTAGCAGTACAATCTCCAAAGGAGCCTCTTGCAACATTGCTTTACAAGAACTGTAGCCTATCCACAAAGTCCTAAAAAGTATCTCACTCAAATCACCTCACAAAAGCTCTCAAAGCTAAGGACAATTTACCAAGAGTGAACACACTGACTTTGTCCTGAAAGGACCTAATACAAACTCAGAACAATATTCCTCTCAAATTTAACTCAAAATTCTCTCACAAAAATGCTTACAAGCAAGGAGAAAGAGAGAGAATGAGATCAACTCTGAAAGTGATGATTTTCAAAGGCCTCCTAGCTCCCCTTTTATACATGGGAGTTTTCCATTTAGGCCACAACCACCAAAGATTACAAAATTTCCCTCCTTTGGAAAGATACAAACAAACTCCCCATTTTTAAATAATTGGTTAATAAACCTCCCTTAACAAAATATTAAATTTTGTTTGAGCCCTTTAACTTATTAGTTATTCGGGTTATATTGTTTGGGTATTTCTTTATTTGTTTAAGTTTGGAGGTAATTTGTTTAAAGTCAAAGGCATTCGGTTTTTAATCTTTGATTACAACCAACCGATGCCAAAATAGGTTTAAAACCGCATAATGATTCATTGGTGGTTATATATTTTAGAACCCCATCGATTGGGGGTTCAACTCTTGCTGGTGGCTATTTTTAGCCTTTAATTTTCAACCGGTTGATGTCAAAAAGCATTGTTGCTATCTATAGCTTGAGCGCGATATGCGCAGCGTAACGGTGAGCAATCCGTATTATCAATAGGAGGTTGCGGGGTCGAGCCCCTCCAACCATTTTTTGCGACGGTCAACAAATTTCAACTGCCAGATGAGGGAGATAGAGGTTGTCGATGGGGTGCCACGTGGCACCATTTGATTCGCCAAAGAGTCCACGTGTCTATACGGTGCTAATGCAGCCGCCAATTGTACACTAACTGGATGATGATGTGGCATGCTGACACATATGCCACATGTTAAGACGCTATTGGTCCATGTTGGTGTCTGTACGATGGCTCATTCACCAAGTCAGCACAATGACGTCATGCTGACGTCAGCACTATACCTTCAAGTCAACCCAGTCAACCACGAGCTTTGACCTTCATATCTCACACATACGAGCTTCGATTTGCATGAAACGAACGTTGTTGGAAAGCTCTCGACGAGCTCTTCGCAATGCTACCAACTTCTACCACTTGACAATGTCAAATTTTGACCCTTTTTCTGTCCCTGGCCCCTGAGTTGATCGACCTTTGACCGACCTTTGATTGGTGATATCTCGCACGTATGATCTCGGATTTCGATAAAACGAACATCGTTGGGTTCGTTTCGTTGAGCCCTTCAATTTGATGTTGATTCTGATAAACTTTGAGATGATCAATTTTTCACCGTTTTGATGGCCTCTGACTCCTAATTGACCAAATCTTTGATTGTGCGTAACTTGAGCAAACAAACTCCTTTTTTTCCCGTTCAAGTTGCACTGGATTTAGTTCTTCGAGCTCTCCATCATGGCATTGCTTTTGGGAGAAATTGGAACACTTCAATTTTCAGGTTCTGGAGAGCCACCTGGATCAGTTTATCATGAGCATACATGTTTGGAAAATGAAGATATTTATGATAAGTATATTATTAGACTATTGTGTAAATATTGCTTGAATGGTCTTGTTGTTTCATTAATTGAGTTTAAAATCATGACAAGGAAGTAGGATGAATGATAAGATGATAGAAATACCTATATGGTGATTAAATTTGTTTGGTTGGAGAACTCACATTCTCAATTAGTTATTTACTTTATGTAGTAAGGATAAGTTATGCCCTAGGATTTGGGATGTATATACTTGATTGGGGAATGCAAAAACCTAGACATTACAAGTATGTAATGGGAATATCCAGTATTTATGACAAGCCATCAGGGTCTATGATGTCATAATTGGAACGTTATCACTTTATGTTAAACTTTGTTGTGATTGTACACCAAGAGGTTCAATGGTCAATATAGTTTCCAAGTCGAGTAAGGGTGGGTGAACATATGACTCTGCTCATAGGAAGTGATATATATATATAATCTCTAGCCATTGCTTATACTTGTTAGTTCATTGTGGTCCAGGATTACATTCTAGTAAGTAGAGTCATGCTAGTTGGAAGGGATCCAGTGTATGGTCTTACTAGAAATTTAGGACACACAACACCAGATATTCAAATGTGTGTTATTATGATTTACATATCAATCTCTTTGTTGAAGGGTAGGGCCATCTTACTAGTTAGGTAGTTGTGCGGGGAACCGTAGTAAGTCTGTGGTTGGCGGAAAAGCACTTGGGTGATGCTCTCCCTCATGTAGTTGGCTGTTGAGTCTTGTGAAATAGAGGAAGTGAAGATCCATAGGTGGACACCTCAAACATTGAACCATTGTACTATTGAAAGATATGATATTGATATATGTTTATGATATTGAATCATTTGGAAAATATGTTTGAAAGATGTATTTCATTCATTGGAAATTATGTAATAATTACTATATTCATGTAATGATATGTGCAAAGTGCATTTATGATAATGAAAGGGAAAAAATTTTATGATCATGATCTTGAGCATTTGTGTTATTTACTTTTTCAAGTTAAAAACTTAGGTAAATTTATGGGGTAAATTTGGGGTATGTTACAAACAAAAAAAGGAGTTGTGACCTTGTAGCAAAGTCCCTCATTAGTTGGAGAAAATTCTTAAATGCCCAATAGTCTATGGTTGAGTTTGCATCAAGTATTGCTCCCTTCGTTGTGATGTAGGAGCATTCATGGCTAGGTGATGATCCTGTTTAATTTTTCGTGTGGAAATTTTGGTGAGTTGTTAAATCATATTTTGGCTTTCAAAATCCTTTTCCATGAGCATTTGATTGTGATGGCATTTGAAGGATTTGAATTTTCATTTTTGATGTGTGTAAGATGTTGCCTGGATAAGTGAAAATGGACAAAAACGATGTTTTATTTACAAAACTCCTGAAAAAGCAAAGGTGGGCATTGAGTTTGATTTGGGAATCAGTTTTCTTGCATATTTTAAAAATACCTAAAAAATAGGGAAGTGGAGGTGGGCACCCAAAGAAGATAAGGTTGTATTTTGTTTTAATGTGAAAGCGAAAAAAGTAGAAAACAATCCACTTTCATAGTGGATCATGCTCTATTAATTCTTTGGCTTAATATGGTATTTTATTTAATATTATTTACTGCATTTTTGTGACCTCCAAAAAGCTGGGCGTGTCAATAAGGAATGCACATGAAATGCAAGTAATTTGGTTGAAATGAAATTGCATTTCATTTCATTGTTTGAGGGCATGCAAAAGGTGAAAATTCTTATTTTTTAGGGAGTTTTTTCCAAGGGATTTGGTGGAGAGACTCAATAAGGGCATGGCTTTTCTCCAAGAAGGGTTTCCTGAGTGTGTTTTCAAATTGAAGGCATGAAAGTGAAGCTACAACAATTTTCTGCCATTGGTAATTGTTGATTGCAAGTTTGCAATCCATTGTTTTGTGTGTTATTGCAGGAGAGGGGTTTGAAGATTGTATGGGAAGATTTATTTTGCTGTTGTTGATGTTATTTTTCTGTTGTTTATGAATTTATATGGGCCATGTTGCAGCCCTTGAGTCCCAACAGTGCTCATCCGTTTAAAATTTGTTGATTGCAAGTTGCCAATGCAATGTTTATGTGTTACTGCAGGAGAAGGGTTTTGGAGATTGAAGGGGGGAAATTTATTTGTTGTTATTAAGTTTATTTTTCTATTATTTGTGAGTTTAAATGGGCCATGTTGTAGCCCTTGAATCCATAATGGACTTATGTAAACATTGGAGATCATTTTGTAATAAAAAGTTGTAAACTGGTTGCAAATTGCAAACTAGATTTTGCATATATTGCAGCAGTGTTAAATGAAAGTTTGATGTTTATTTTGTGTTAAAGAATGGTTTTTATGTTGTGAGGGTTTGAGTGTTTTCCCCTCTCTACATTACGTTGTAGGTCCATGGTTCTTCGACTATGGGCTACCAACTCTTGTTGTTGCATGCTATTGTACTCGATTGATTGCTTCCTCTTTGTTGCATAAAGATTAACTACTACACACAAATCTTTTTCATCATAATTAACATAATTTATCATAACATTTCATCGCATATCAATAACAATCACACACTTATGCAAATATCTATCATCAAATTTATAACTACTTATAATGCTTTATAATTATTTGACATGTAATCAATAAATATAATATTATTTTTATTTGTCTTGATGATAATAGGTGTTTTCAACAATGATGTAACATACCCAAAGTTTACCCTACTACTTTCACCTAAGTTTTAACTTAAAATGTGAAAAGTTCAAGTTTTAAAAAATATGGAAATAAAAATTTCCTTTTCAATAACACATTTGCACATTTGAAATAAACCATTTCATATTACATTACATGAATGAAATAACATTACATAATCCCAAGTAATGAATTCATCTTTCAAATACAATTTACAAGTAGATTCAAGATCATATTTATAAATCATAGCTTATAAGAGCTTAATGGTACAAGAGTATAATGTTTAAGATGCCCATATCTAGAACACACATCTTCTTCTTCTATTTCACAAGTCTCGACTACCAACTGCAAGAGGGAGAGCATCACCCAAGTGCTTTTCCTCCAACCATAGACTTAAACGGTCCCCCACACACCTTCCTAACCAGTAAGATGGCCCTACCCTTCAACAAAGAGTTTGGTATGGAAACCCTTTAAAATAATGCCTACTTGAGCATGGTGTTGTGTCCTACATAACTAGTGTTGTCATATTGCACAGATACCTACCAAACATGCATGACACTCCCTACTAGTTATGCAATCCTAGCTCATAGTGAACCGACAAAGTTTTCATATATATATATATATATATGTGTGTGTGTGTGTGTGTGTGTGTGTGTGTGTGTGTGTATAATAAATCCACTTTCTATGAAGCAGTGTTGTATGTTTACCCACCTCCTCACTCGACTTGGAAACTCCATTAACCTATGAAAAAATATTGACTTGATTTGACCTCAAGATTTAAATAACATAAGGGTGAAGCCACATAAGTGGTTTACACTTTTGAAGAGGAAGGAAATTTCAAAATTTTCCCATTCCTCATATCAAATGGGTTCGACCGAACCCTAAGGTTCGACCGAACCATTTAGTTGGTTCGGCCGAACCAACTAAATCCCCTATTAAAAAATCATACTAGAGTGGGTTCGGCCGAACCTAGGTTCGGCCGAACCCATTTAGTATGGCTAAAACAAAAAACACATTCATTTAATTGCTTTTTTTAATTGTATGTGTTGGTGGTTCGGCCGAACATGGGTTCGGTCGAACCCTAGTTTGACCGAACCCTTCCAAGATGTTCGACCGAACACTTGTTCGGCCGAACCCCTCTTTTTTCATCCTTGGTTCCTAAGGCACCAGAATTGTTAAAAATTTTGCGTTTCGAAGCTCAATTTGAATGAAAATGGAGAAGATCTCAAAACCTAATAGTAATGTTCCCCTCAAACGAAGCTATCCAAAATATAATTTTAGTGTTTTGATTATATTATCTATCGTTTTTAAGTTTTATTAAATATAGGTTTTTCATGAAAACAAAACTCTTTGTTCTGCACAGTGGAAAAATAGAAGATTATCAAAAATTTGAAAAATATGAGTGCACCGAGATATTAGGATCAAAAAAAATTGATACATATAGTAAAAGTTATCGTTATGATCGTGTTATGCGAATTGTAATTGATTTGACTTTAAACTTGATTAAAGAAAAAATATTCAATAAAAACTATCTAACCAAGTGGAAGCACTAGATATCGGACTACAAATCTAAATTTGAAAGAATTGGAATTTTATCTTTCAAGGAAAAAAGTTATGCGCTATAAGGTCACTTTTTAAAAATGTTGTTTTTGAAAAACCAATTTTTGTGGGAGATGGAAAAACAAGTGCAATCTGATTCCAAAAAAATTGAAAAAAATATTTCTAGAATCTACAGACAAAATATGACAAGACTCTAGTTTGCATCATCTTCAAATTCTTTACGGTTTAATCGCTATAGGTGCCCAAATGTGGAGATTGTGTTAAAAAAAAATATATCAGTGTCCAGTTAGGCCAAAAAGTGTAAACCACTATTGTGGGATCACCCATAAACACGATTCCATACAAAAGTGATAACACACTTATATTGATCTTATTGACCAATTAGGTTTAACCCAACCTATTGAATACCCTATTACACATTTGTAATATTCTTGGAACTGGCAAGTGCCTCTTATTCAAGTTCTCTCTTTTAATCATGGGAGTAACGACTCTCCTAGTTCATGCATAAATAGTTAATATTGATGACATCATGTCACCGACTTGACACCTCTAGTCTCAATCTAAAGCACTGTCAATATATCAATATGTATAATAATTCAAAATTAAACTTGATTTGAAGATTACTTCTTCGTATTGAGTTTTAGACTCTTTGTTGTCATATCTAGTATGGCTCCATCCTTCTAGGATACCATAACCAATGTAATTATCCTTGATATTAATTAACATATATAATCTTATGTTTATAGTAATATCCCATAATATATCAACATAATAAGCTATTAATGTCTAATAATTCAATTAAGTACCTTTCGACTATTCTCCAATTTCCTCATGGTTCTTTCCAAGTTATCCTTTGCATCATTTATATAAGGTACCTACGTTTGTATGTTCATAAACAATCATATATCCTTACCTTGAATATGACACATATATTCACATGTTTAAAATGTATGTTAAGTTCATACCTAAACTAGATGACATTTTTAGCTTGAGAGGAGTTTGTGCTTCTGCACCTTAAAGTCTTGTATTACGGCTTTGGGTTGCTGAGACGTAAACTCCTCTTCTTTAAAATTAGAATACCATGAATAGGTATGAACTCTTCGTCAAGTATAAGATAATATCATTTAAAAAGGTAATTGGAACAATACATTTCTAATACATTTTTCAACCCTATTGTAGAATATCAATATAATCACATTCAAGTGTATACCCTAACCCTAAGGAATAAACTAATCTCCTACTTTCAAGGGTTATAAGCAATCGAGAATGTAAGTTCTCCACCCATGGTTAAACTACCAACATAGGTGTTCATAGCATCACACCCTAGACATATTACTTCTATCATGATATCAACCCTTTTTATTTCTAAACAACATAACTTATGCAAGCATTATATGTATCATACTATATCTTAGATATTATCATAATACCTTCTAGTTAGCTTCACTTAACTACGTCAATCAAACACTAAAATCATGGTAGCTAATAAGATTTCTTAAGCCAACTTGTATATTTTCTAGTTATATGCACAAGCAATATTCAAAAGCTACAATAAGAAAACAACGATTTGAAAACACTTGCAAACAATAGCAAAACATAGTATCAAAATTGGACAGAGTGGGAGTTAAGAATATCTAAAACATTCCTGGAAAAATATAGCTCCAAATGAAAAACTTGCAACTCTATGTTCAATGCAAAAAGACTCAGTTTGCTGCCTCCTCCAAACTCAGTCTATCTCCACTCTAATCAAGTATTCTATGCACTCAAACTCACAAACAATCCGCTTTCAACTCACAATATAATTTTCTTTCAACTCACAATAAAACTACTCTTAAACTCTAAAAAAGAATACAAATGATCAACACGAATGCAGTCAAGAATAAACACAAAAAAAAAATACAAACTACAACCTTCTATTTGTACAGATTTGGAGAGTGGTTTCCAGCTGAAAAATAGCTAATTTTTATGCCACCTCTATTCCCTTTTCTATCCTTGGGCTTTGCTGGTTGAAATGGCTGCAATTTTATCTCACAAAAACTCTCAGATGCATCCTTTAATTGCCATGATCCAACTAACTTCTTATGCCTATGATTTGTTGTACAACAACTCAGTAAAAACCTCCAATTTCATAGTACATATGGAGCCCAAAACATTCTCAATTTTTTCCTCTACCCAACTGGTGGTTTTCTCAGCTTTGTACATGTTATTTTACTTAGTCAAAACTCCCTTTTTGGAGCTATGAGTGGGCTTTACACTCTCCTATTTGCATACTTATTATATTGTGGCTTTTCCTGCCTCCTAACTCTTGCAATCTGGCGCCTATATTGGTGGCTTTAGGTTCTTAAAACAGTTACCTTTTAAATGCTTTTAAAACAATAATGAATTTATACACCTCCTTTGCCATATGCGTGGCAATTTGACTCATTCCAATGCATGGTCTCTCAGCCTTTACATTGCTGCTTATGCATGCTTTGTGACAACATTAACATGCTTGTCTTATGTGATAACATATTCACTTCCATTGCATTATAATATGCATGTAACATTTCATTATAACATTTCATACATATGCTATGGTGTAGCATAAACATGCCAAGTCTCAAAGCGTACTCTATGCTTCCATTCGCTCCTCTTATAATATGCATATAAGATGTTATCTTATTTATGTTTTCCTTCACAATCTTTGTATTATCAATAATATGCTTTAAGTTTGTTATAATATCCTTCACATTCATTAATATACATATGACTTTACTCACTCTTATATATATATATTCTTTATTATAATACATATCAATATGTGTATATATTATTTTCATATATTCATTTCAATCGATATATATATATAGTCACTTAATTGCGCGCACGCGCACACACACACACATATCCAATATTTACATATCTATATATATTGACGCACATATATATTATATATGTGAATGTTCACATACGAAATATGTATCTATGTATGGGTATGCGTAGATGTTTCTATTTACATACACACATACCTACATATGTAGATATGTATGCACTATTACATATATATACATACATATAAAGTCTATATGTATACATACCCCTATATGTATATTTATCCAATACACAATATATAACTCATGCTCATCACAAAGGTTTTAACACTAATGCTCCAATTAGCTAAATAATCAAAACAATCAAATACAATCATCCAAGCATTCCTATCAACTTGAAAAGTTATCAACAGGGTTTAACACTTACCAACTTAGAACTTGAATTGACTCAACAAGGTTACCCTACTCGATGCAGTGCATGTGTACAACTACTCAGACAAGCATACTAATGGTTTCCATACCAAACACCTCTCATGCGTGATACTCCCCCTCCCACTCTAAAGGGTTCAAACTTGTCCTGTATCCAACTAAGTGCAACATGAACAAAGTTATCTGACAACATGAAAATCGTGCTTATCATATATATCATTTGCATTATTAAAGTATTTAAAGAGTAATTCATCATTATGCATATTCATACATTTCATTCATGCTTTGAACATACTAAAGTCATAATCTTGCATTTAAAATCATATTTACTCATGAAGGTAAAAGTAGTCTGGTAACTTAGAAACGAGGTGTAACAAATGACTTATCTAATAGGATACTCGTGTCCATCACCATCTATATTGATTATGTCAATTTGTATTTTGGTTGTGTGCAACTTAGTAGATAGTAATCTACACCTTTTGTATCATTAGGATTTTGCAATCATAGCAAAAATATCTCATATACCAAAAATATACATGTACATTAGAGTTAACAAATTATTCAAATATTTATCAATTAACTTAGCTAAAATATAAATAAATTTTACTAAAATTATTTAAAATAATTTAAAATACACATGTAACAACTAAATCAGATACACGTTCATAATGAACTAAATATAGAGGATTAAAGACATCTACCATGTCACTATCTTCATATTAATTGCTCGCCCATCTCTAATATTCTCATATTGTAGAGTATTTGACATCTCTAATAGTCTAATATTGTAGAGTATTTGCATTATTCTTAATGCAGTCAACACAAAACATGATTTTCCTCACTTGAATAGCAAGAGGCTTGCTATGTTCTATAGTGATAACTTGATGCAAACTTTTAATGCCAGTAAGTGTTTGACAATTATAAGGATTTGAGTGATCAATATTTGTGAATATGAAAAAAAGTCTAATATTAAATTTCAAGCATTCAATTAAGAAGTATATACAATTCATGTACTCGATAAAAGTAAATTTTGAAATAAAAAATTAAATACCTTTAAGTTCCCAAAAATAGTGTGTTGTATATTGAGTCACTTTTTATTTCATGAGCACCAAAATGACTTTGGCACCATTCAACAATTTCATTTGCATTTTGTATGGTGTTAGTTGCAATCTCATTTTGGAAACATCCATGTTTCATGCATGCTCTTGCTTTGGGTCATGCTCTCATTTTCCATGTCCACTTTCAAATAAATTCCACAAAATATGCTACATCTAATATGTTAGATTAACCAATTAAATGCTCTTGCAAAATTAAATTGTCTTATAAAGTTATAAACAATTCCATTCAAACCAAATTATTAAACTATATGTATAAGCAATTGATTCAAATCTTAAAGTTATAAATTTAATAAAAAAGCTAAAAAAAATAAATAAACACTTATCATCATATCTATCAAACCAAATCTAGTGTTGTAAAACATTTATGCCACATTGTCTCAAATCTTAAAAAAATTCCAAAACAGTAGACTACATAACTTCTATCATGACTAGTATCATCATTGATATAAAAGTGAACCTCCTTGATGATAATTCATTCATCTCTACTACTTTCTACACCATCTACATGTATCTCAACATGCTTATAGAAAACTTGTACAAAAATTGTGACTTCCTCTGAATGATAATATTAACTTTGAATATTAGTTTGAGAACTAAATGTACTTCTCATAAAAATCTGCAATAGAGAGAATACAATCTAGTGGAAAACAATTCTTTGAGTCACAAAATTTCTTAGCTTGCCATCTTGCACCATGATATTATTGGATATGTGGATATATGATATTAAGAAATTTATTCATAAACTCGGTCTAGGAAAATTCACTATCTTTTAGAACAATTTTTGGACTCAAATCCTAATTTTGTTGAGTATTTCTCATATTCAAAGCCCCTCCAAATAACTTGCATTGAATGATCAATTTCTCAAATTGTAAAATCTTCTTCAAATTTTCATAATCTATACATATATTTTATATACATTTTACATTGAATTTGTTTTAATCTTCTAATTTTTCACATAGGATATGTTAAAAAATGGTGTCTCAACCTTGAAATTACAAAAGGTTACTATTTATAGTAAGTTTATATTTGAGTATGGATTGGTCCAAAATTTCTCCAAAACTACAAAATGGCTAAATAAACATGTTGGTAAAGTTTCGTTGCAAGATCAGGTCTAGATTTGAAGGTATTAAAGTTTTTCATTTTTAAAAGTTTCAAAGTCTAGTTTGAGACCCTTAAAGGCCATTTTGGGCTAAAAAGTAGTCATAATCAATGAAGTTGGTTTTAGCTTGATAGAGCACTTTATGAGCTTTTTGAGAGTTCAAATGGTTCGTCAATCAAACTCCCAAATCAAAAGTTAGAACACCCGAAAGTTGGGTCTTTCAAATTGGGAAATGTGAAAATGTGGACTCATAAAAGAGTTGTAAGGGGGAGTTATATGTGTTGGGTGTATGTTTTGACACATCATAGGGAATTTTGATTGGAGATAAGTTGGACACCACTTTTTGGGTGGTTTTAACTTGAAGAAGGTGGAAAATATTGAAGGTAAACAAAATGGAAGATAATGCAATACAAAGCCCAATACCTTCACCTAGAATCTTTGCTTCTCTCCTTGATGAGTGGAAATGAAGTGCACCTTTATTCCATTTTATTTTCTATTTGATATTGATATGTGTATTTCTCAATGATCTAGCATAACCTTAATATGATTGATAGATAAGAGATCAAAATGACATGTAGGTATGATAGCTTGATGAGAATTTTTAAATGAAAGATGAGAGCCTCTCAATATAAATTTTTGAGAAGGAAAAATCAATGGATAAAATTGAATGAGGATTTGGATCTAAAACAAAGAAAAAGAGAACCCTAAGTTTAGTTTAGAAATCGAGGATCATTTTTTACCTTTTTTTAGGGTTTCATTAAAATGGAGATCAAGAAGGTGATTAGACTGACTTTCAATCATGAAGGTGATCCAATCATACCTAGATCCACATCTTACTAATTCTTGGAATTATTGGAATTGAATTGTTTTAATTAAATTGACAACTGATAAAATGAAACAATGAATTATAGGTAGATCTTAGAAGGGTAGAGGACTGTGCACCTGTATTGAAAAGTTGATTTCAATAAGAATATAAGGACAAAGTCATCCAGGGGTGTCTAAATCTTTGTATTCCACTCTTGCTATATTTTTGCAGTCCTTTGATGATAAATTTGAGATCTCTATTTCCGCTTGTAGAGTTGTCAAAACATTGTCAGATAATTTTATAGGTTAGTTTCCATGAGTTGACAAGGTATAGGGTTTCAATTGCAACAATAAACAATTTATAGATTCAAACTTCCTTCAATCCTCTCCAAACCTAAAACCTACACATTAAAAGAGAAGGAAAAGTTTGTACCATTTAGGCTTGCCTTAGTTAAACCTTGTGTTAGTTTTTTCACTTCCACAATGGAAATGCCAATGATAAATGGATAGATGAAAAAAATGAATGATGAAATCACAAAATTCTACAACTCACCACCCTTCAATGGCTTCCTTGAAGGATTGAAGTCATGCACATCACCTCAAGGTCTTGGATCTTTCTTGCTTGAATTGCTTTGGAGACATACAAAAGGTTAGCCTTCACAAAACAATGATAACATGAACACACATACACTCACATATGATTTGACATGATGTTTGGATCTTGAATTGCTACAATAAATCATTGAAATGTTGGTCTTGACTTGCTCTTGAATGCTCTTGATGATCACTCGTTGCTAGATGTAGTGTAGAAAGTTGTATACCTTTACAATTTCACACTATGTTTGGCCCCCTAATTTATTGGACTTAATTAATCTTCTAATTTTCCAAATTATGTAATTCAATCCGAAAGGGAACCAAAATTAAACAAACGCATTCAATCATTAAATTTCCCTAGATTAAGTGTGTCCCATAATTTTGGGCCAGGACCCATTTTCCCATGGGTGAATGGGTCCCTTAACTAGGACCCAAATTTGAATATGTTCTTGGCGACATTTTAATGTCCAAAATTTAAATTGTAAGTGTCGTCTTTTGGAATCTAATCTTTGGGAAATTAGAAAAACACCAATAAATAGTCTTTTATCATTTGAAATCTAAGCCACAATTGAGTGCATACTATTGAGCAAATATTTTTGTCAAGAGCAACGCTAATAGTCATTTGTAGCAACAATTCAAGATCCAACATCATGTCAAATTTTATGTGTGTTCATGTTGTCTTGTGAAGGCTAACATTATTATTCTTCAAACATTCAAGAATTCAAACAAATCTATCAAGCAAGATCCAAACCCTTGGAGTGATGTGTATGACTTCAGTCCTTCAAGGAAGCCATTAAGGATGGTGAGTTGCAGCAATTTGTTCATTCATCATTTCCTTCCTTTCCATTAAGGTTTTCATCATTGACATTGCCATTGTGAAAGTGGGGACACTAACATGGGGTTTGATTGAGGCAAAGCCCTACATGGCATTCCCTCTTTGTGAATGTGTAGGTTATAGGTTGAAAAAGAATTGAAGAGATCTTGAAGATTAATTTTGAATTGTTGCATTTGTTGTCCTCATTTTTGTCAAGACACAAAAACTGACTTGCAAAATTTATTTACGAAATTTCAACAATGGGACTAGTGGGAAACAAAAGCTCAAATCTAGCACCAAAGGACCCCAAAACTTGTGGAAAAAGTCCCTAAAAGCATTGATTCATCACTTGGCTATTGCCTCTTTTTGCAATGCTTGGAACAAGATTTTCCAACTTAGTACATATCACTCTATACTCCTCAGATTGACTTGCAATTCATTGTTTCTATTTATCTATCTTCAGGAAATTACATTTTATGCATTAAGTCTCATAGTTTGATTAGCTTAATTACTTAAAATTATTTCCAGATCATTCCTAAGACCCCAAGGAAGGAGATCTAGGTTTGATTGGATCACCACTGAGGTGGAAATTCAATCTCTTGGCCTTATTGATCTCCCTCCTAATGAAATCCTAGGAAAGGTGGAGTTGATCCTAGATTCTTTGCACTTAGGACCTAGGTCACACTTTTCCACCATTTCACTAGATTTCTCTCATTAGATTTATATGCAATTAAGCTAATTTCCCATAAATTAAATTCCAAAAGACGACATTTGTAATTTGAATTTCAAATTTTAAAATGTCGACACCAACATATTCAAATTTGGGCCTTGGCCTTATTTTCTAGGACATAAAGTATTGGGGAGAAAACATTAACTTGATGCATTTGTTCAATGCTTGCAATTTATCAAAAAATGGTAAAAATAGGCTATAAGATGCATAATTCAGGAAATTGGGGCAATTGGGGCTTCAAGTAGGTCCAATAAGTTAAGGGGGACAAAACATAATGTGAAATTTTCAAGGGTGACAATTTACAATGGTACATTTAGCCCCCACTTTAGTGAACTTATGCTTAGTCTCACACTAAAGTAGAAAAAATATGTCAAGAGAGGTTTGATTGTCCAAATGTTGAAGAGATAGGATGACAAAGGATCTAGGGGGAGTGTACAAGCCCCTAGGATTCAAGATCCCATGGAAAAACAACATAAGCACAAAGGAAGACACATGCATGTATGAAATTCAACAAGACAACATACACAAACATACATGTTGAAAACATGAAGCATACACGATGAAAAAACATGAAGCAACATAACATATAGATGATAAGAAAATGAATGAAAAGATGATGCAAACTTGAAGAAGCCACACAAAAAACACAAGGTTGTTGGCATATAGCTTGGGGAGATTTTTTATGGCTTCTAGTGTTGTCATTGATGGAAATTGAAGTCATTATCTCAGTTCGCAGATTAGGATCTACTTATACCGGCAAAAAATGTAGAAGACAATATGTTACCAACATAAAGCATGAAGAATAGGGTATTTGGTCAGTTAGTCAATTTGTATGCTTCACCGGATCATAATTTTGTGTTGTGGATCCCCAAGAAAGGTTGTTAAGAATGTATGTTACCTTATTGGTAAGTTTTGTGGTGTTGCAGCAATCGGTGTACGAGTTAGGAGATTTGGTAAAATGATTTTCTATTTATTTTCTCATTATGGCTGACTCAATGTGTGTAGCGTGTTGTGAATGTATAAGCATTAGTTGTTTAATTGTTTCTAAGTTTGAGAATATTGTTTTGGGTCCTAGATATGTCTTAGCCAACCTTTGTGGGTGTGCATTAAATATAACTTATGATTTGAGCTGACTGTTGGAGAATATTTCATGTTTTGTTGAAGCTGACTTAAGTGATTAAAATCTTTGCTAACGGATATATATATGAGATCGGTAATTCATTTTTGGAGAGAGAGGATGAAGTGGTGAGAAGGTGTGAATGTGCGAAAAGGGTAGAAAAAATGTATGAGCGAACAACAAGAAGATCAGTTGAGTAATTTTTTCTTGAGCAGACTAGAGCGAGTTGTAGGATTAGACAAAAGGTCCAAAATTTGTTTTATGTGCTTCACCGAAATTGAATCCAGGCATTTTTAGATGATATCTTCTTAGTTCAGTTTTTGTTGTAATCACAAATTTTTTTTAAGGCAGTGAGCCTTCCTTATTTTGAGCAATGAACTCTAGGCTATGTTCCTGAATGCAAGTACATTCCCTTTTTTTCATACTTTTAACAAAGTATAAATTGTGGATTAATCTCCACTGTGGTTTTTCCCCTAACAAGGTTTCCACGTAAAAATATTGGTGTGATGGTGTTTTGATCATCTTTTTCATGTGCTTGCATCTTTATTTTTGTTTATGTGTTGAAAATGATTTAAAATCTGAATTGAAAGTCAAATTTTCTAAACACTGATTCACCCCCCCTCTCAGTGTTCCTTGAGTCTGACAATTGGTATTAGAGTGCAATTCCTCTATAGAAGTTTAACAACTTGAGGTGGAGCTTAGAATACAATGGACTCTGGTCTTCAACAACAACTTATGGTGGCACTTGATGATCTTGATCAGTCTAAAGAAGAAGTCATGGAATTAAGAGAAAATATCGTGGATGTTGAGAAATTCATTCAATCATTGAAGGATAAAATCAATGAGTCAAAAGAAAAGAGGAAGGAACTTTGTGATCAACTAAAGCAAAAAGAAAATAAAAATTTGGAAGATGTTCACCTAAATCAGACCCTAAAAGGGATAACTGAAGAATGCGAAAAACTTTCTAGAAATAATGCTACTCTGAAGCTTGAGATGGAATCTGTGGCAATAAAGCTAACTAAGGATATTGAAGAAAGAAAGAAGAATGAGGAGAATCTGGTCCAATCCTTAAAAGAAAAATTTGAAGAATGTAGCAAAGTAAACAATGGATTCATTCAGCTAGAGATTGAATTGCAACAATCTAGAAAAAACGAACAAGAACTTGTAAGACATAGATTTATTCTTAGAGATGAACTCACTATTGCAAATGAGTACAAGGACAAGTTTAGGATCAGTTATGCTAAGCTTGATGAGCTGACTAAAGGACAAAAGGATGCAAATGATAAACAAAGTCTTGGATATGAGAAGGAAGAAAACTCTAGATTTGAATATGAGGATTCTAGACAAAGAAATCAGATGAACAAAGGCAAGAGATATCTGGTAAGACAACCCAATGCTTAGAAGTTTAATGGTTACTGCTTTGCTTGTAATAAATTTTTTCATATGGCTTCTCAATGTAGAAGTAAAATAAATTCAAGCAATCCATCATTTCCCAATCAATGTTTTAATTGCAAAAAGCTAGGTCACGGGTCTATTGAATGCAAAAGTATGTCTGTCAATTTAAGAAATGTTAAATGCTATACTTGTGGAAGATTTGGGCATGTTGCTAATCAATGCAAATTAGGAGGAAATCAGTGGAATGAGTTGTCTAGAAAAAAAAATCTAGTGTGTTATAGTTGCAACAAATTTCAAGGTCACATTGCAAGATTTTGCAGGAAAAAAAATATGGACAGAAGAGGTCCGGTATATAGAGGAAGAATTTCACAAAAAGATGACAAAGGAAAAGGAAAAGTGATTGTGGAAGAAGTAAGAGATCAGATGAAGAGAACATGGGTAAAGAAGAGTGGATCTAATGAAGGAGATAAGCCCGTACCAGAAACTGCCACTGGTAATCCCTCTGGAAATTGATCTCAAGCCATTGGCCTACGGGGAGTTTTTCAAGGAAGATCTTTTGGCCCCCTGCTGGTAGCTGGCACCGAAATGCAGAAAATCGTCAGTATCTATGATAAAATTTTGAAAATGTATCAGTGGTCACTTATGCAAGAACATGTGAAGCAGAAGGTCCACAAACAAATTTTTCTTTAGTTTTTGGGAAAACAGAGTTACCGGAACTCCTAGGGAAAAGTATTTAATGCAGCTAAAAAGGTTAGGTGCGCGAAGTCATATAAGGGTATTTGGAACCCTCATTTGTCACCATGCATTATAGGAGAATAGAAGGAGAACCTAGTTATAGATAGAGTTATAGTCCTAGTTGCTTTCTCCCATCCTTTCAGTTATCATTTCAGTTACACAAACTTAGTCCTCTATTTTATAGAAGAGTGGTAATTTGCTTTTAAGTTTCTATTTTGAGTCCTTATTTCAATAAACCTCCCCTAAACCTTTATAGTTGGATCAATGGTCGAGGAGTAGATATAGTGAGTGGATATGCTTTGATATAATTTTATGTTACATAAAAAATACTTTGTTTATTTCCTGTTACGTATTCATGAATAAGAAATCTCAAAAGATTCTTGTCAGTTTGTGAAATCTAGTTAAATGCAATGAAGATGTTTTTAGTTTATCATTATGTTTATTTGATTCAAGGAGTCGGATTTGAGTTTACTTTGTAGACACAGTGACTTGAGAATGGGCTAGTCAAGGTAACTATTCTCCACCATTTTTTTTTTGTTACATTAGTTTTTTTCATTATTGCATTCATCTTAATTAGATTCTTCATTTTTGTGGATGTGAATGAGATATGGTTTTATGATTTATGCTCGGCTTTATCTCAATGAATTATCATCCAGAGTGAGACAAGTATTTAGAAGTATTTAAAATTATTTAGAAGTGAAAGTTAGCAGTATAGTCAATTTACAGAGTTTAATTAATTATAAAGTTCAGGTTTTGACAGTTAACTAGTCACAGTATTAAGTTGTAAGTAACCATAGAAATAGTTCAAGTTTTAATACTTTTTCCCATTTCAAAATTTATGTTTTTCCACATGTTACCACCTATACTATATGATATAGGAAATATAGAATCTTTGATGCACATATAGTTCTAGCATCATCACAAGCTTATGTTAGCCCTAGTCAATAATTAAATGAAGCCCTTACAAGTTTTTGGTGGATTTTTCAGTTAGGAACCACCTCTAAATTATTAGTTTAAACACTAAGTCTACTGAGCATTAGTTTGAGTCATGATAAATAGGTGATCTTTGAATCAAATCATACAAGGAGATCTTAGTAGGAGTGTTACAAAGTTTCTCAAAAAGATCAAATTGTTTACCACTACGTTGTTGGATATTAGGTGCAGGTGGGAGGTATGGTTGAGGAAATGGAATGGGTATTTGTGCTTGTTTTATTTTTTTATTGTTTCAAATGTTATATGTGTAAGCTACAATATGATAATTTAGTTTTTGTGAGACATGATTACTAGTAAGTTGTTTTGCAAAGCTTAAGGTATGGCCATGAGGTTTAGGAGGTCCTATAATGAGAGTTGCCTTAGGAGGTCCAAGAATTAGAGGAATTTTAGGAGATCCAAAAGGAGTTTTAGGAGGTCCAATAATCAAAGGAGGTATGATATACAATTGTTCATTCATAGCCTCAATGCATTTGACTTCTTTTTTATGATCTTCTATAGAGTGGGGAGTTAATGTCACATTAGTATCTTCATCTATGGAATCCATAAATGTATCAATGATTTCGTCCTCTTGTGCTACAATATCTTCCCAAGTAGAAGAGGTATTGGGAGATAAACAAATAATATTCTCATGAAACTCAATGATTGGGTCCTCTAACACCAAGATACCTTCTTCAATAAGTGAGGTATTGAGACAAGAACAACTATGATTGTCATTATTGTCAATGATTGCATCTTCTTTCACCAAAACAATCTGACAGGTAAGGGAGATGTTGGGAGATGAATGAAGATTAGGAAAATTTATATTAAGAAATGTGTCAATGATTGCATTCTCTTGTGCCAAGATACTCTCACAATTAGGACAAAGTGGGAGAGAGATCAATGAAAAATAATGAAAGAGGAGAAAGAAACCTATTTTCAAATGCTTGTATCAAAAAATCCTTGAAACTCTTAACAAGATTTGATAATAGAACGTGAATTATGTGTAATATAGGGGGATTCACTACTCACGAGTTCTCTTCACTCAAAGAGCCTCATGGGGAAAACTTCCCTATACTACCTCAATGGAACAATAGCAAGAGTTTTAGAATCCGAAAGAGAAATTCATAGAGATTTTCTCAAAAATTTGATGAGCTCTTGGCCAAAGGACGCCAGTGCAGAATACAAATGACAACTTGGTGTGCTAACATCTCATAGGGACCAGAAAAAAAGAATGTCTCAGAAAAAAGAAAAGTGAATGATTCTATCTGATTGCTAAGAATTTACAAAATATAGGGAAATAACAAAGTGATAGAACTGAAATAAAGAAGTAAAGATGACAAAGATAAGGGGAAGAAAGGAAATACTTACAACTGTACAAATGACATGAAGCTTCCAACTCGTGGGTGTCTTCAACATCTGCACACAAGAGGGAGAGAAATATTGTTGGGTGGCTGAATAGGATCCTGCCTTAGTTAGACAACCTGTTTTGGTGTTGCACCTCCATGGACAGCTAGATGGATGGAGAGAAAAGTAGAAATGAAGTAAAGAGCACTTAAAGCACTACAAAATAGTGTTATGCTTCTCAACCAAGTAAAAGAGGAGAGGAGTGCAAGCTTACCACCTCCACCAAAAGCACTCAAGGTTAATGGGGGAGAAAATGAGAGGAACTCAAGCCTCTGCTGTAATGGTGTTTTGTTGCACACTTGCTCTACTGAAGTGGAGTGTTGATGTTGCTGCTGTGAAGTGTAAAGTGTTTGGAGAGTAAGAGAGGGCTCAGAGAGAGCTAGAGAGTGAAAATAGATCAAGAAGAGGTGAATTTGAAGAAGGATATGAAGGAAATGGCCATATTTAGGTCAGTCGGTTGAGGAGGGCATTACAAAATGACCCCCAATGGGAAGTGTAACGCCTCTGTAGGCTCCATACATGAGAATTTGTTAGGGACGTAAGTGCACTACACAGACGTCTGCATGCCGCCTAGGTGTCCTCGAAAGAAACACCTCCACTAACACTCAAAATAGGCGCCAAGTGTGATGTAAGCAGTGGGCTTAGGTGGAATTAACCATCTAAACTTGGTTTTCTAAAGTGGATAAAGGAAAAAAGGGGATTTGCATATGGGGTGCAAATTTGCTCTT
Organism: Sequoia sempervirens; assembly: GCA_007258455.2. NCBI lineage: Eukaryota > Viridiplantae > Streptophyta > Pinopsida > Cupressales > Cupressaceae > Sequoia > Sequoia sempervirens. Next base: position 1,627,369 of record VDFB02270651.1, read on the forward strand.
ATACATTATGATAGCACAAGATTTTTGTAATTCAAGAACATGATGTAAACTACTATCCTATAGATTTGATAATTTCCAACATTGAAATGCAACAATTTCCCAAAATTTGCAACCAATTAAGAAAAATGACACCTTTCTTGCACATGCAATAACATCTTTTCATAATTTCAAATCAGAAATTTGCAAGCAAAAACTAACTGAAAATAGAGATAGAGATTTGTGCAAAGTTCTTCTAAGCCACCAGTAGCAGGATAAAGGCACCCAAGGGTGTCTATGTGCTTGATAGGGCTTCTAAAAATTAAAAAATTGAATGTTTATTATATTTCCTAGGGGTTTTCTATCTATTTACAAATAGGTTTGGAGGTAAATATTTCTCTAGAATTTGCTCAATTTAAGGAAATGAGGTTCAAAATGCAAGTGTGCAATAATTTTGAAATTTTTTAAATAATTTTTTAATGCAATTTCAAGATCTAATCATGCAACAATTGACTAACTCTAAGATAAAAAATTCTGGAAATGATGAGTTGATACAAATTTGAGACAAAAAAATACAATTTTTTACCTTTTTAACCTAAATGAAGGGTGTTTAAATGGATGCAATGAACAATTTTATATTTTAATTACCTAATGAATTCAATTTGAATGTATATCTAATTTAAGATGACTAAAACAAACCCTAGTGTAACCTATATTGTAATATGATATGCAATTTTGAAATTTTATGTCTTTCATGATGCAAAATGAAACCCTAAGTAAACAATGCAAAACTTAGATCTATGATAAGATTTTAGAATGTATATAATGTTAACATGTCAAGTTCTTGAAAATGAAATGAAGAAAAAGAGAACCCTAGGTTTTTTTTTTAATAGGTGCAATGCACCCACATTATTAGGGGTAAATGCTTTTGACTAGAGCTATGAACCGAGTACAAGAAACTACCAAACCTGCGAGCGCAATGGCCCAATGAAGGCAAATGCCTATGAGCACTTTCACCCTGTGAGGGTTTGAACCCTAGTGGTTGTCACTACAGCCAAGCGACTTGACCATTGAACGACGCCCTTATCGGAAAGATAACCCTAGGTTTAGTGTGTAAAACCTAGGATCATTTTTTGCCATTTTAGGGTTTCATTAAGATGTTGATCAACAAGGTGATTAGATTGACTTTCAACCATGAAGGTGAGCCAATCAGACTTGTATCTGCAGTCTTGGAATGGATTGGAATTGATTTTCCTTTAATTAACCTAATTAGACTATGTGCCCTAATGTGAAAATTGCAAGAATCTGACAACTAATAAACTAAAATAGTAAATTGCAAGCAGATTTGGGAAGGGCAGAGGATTATGTACGTGTCCTAAAAATTTGATGCTAGTAAGAATATGAGGACAAATTTTCCCATGGTTGTTTGAGTCCTTGTATGCCAATCTTGCTCTATTTTTACAATCCTCTAATGATAGATCTGAGATCTTCGTTTCCACTTGCAAAGTTTTTGAAACACTGTTGGATAATTATGTAGGCAAGTTTTCATGAGTTGACAAGGTATAGGGTTTCAATTGCAATAATGAACAATTTTTCTTCAAGCTTCCTTCAATCCTCTCCAAACTTGAAACTTTGGCATTCAGAGAGAATGAAAGCGTCGTGTCATTTAAGGGCTTGCCTTAATCATACCCCGTGTTAGTGTTTTCACTTCCACAATGGAAATTTTAATGATAAATAGACAGATGAAAGGAAGCAATGATGAAATCACAAAATGATGCAACTCACCACCCTTCAATGGCTTTCTTGTCGAAGGACTAAAGTCATGCACATCACCTCAAGTTCTTGGATCTTGCTTGCTTGATTGCTTGAATTGCTTTGGAGACCTAGAAAAGGGTTAGCCTTCACAAAAAATGATAACATGAACACACATAGACTCACATAGGATTTAACACATTGTTTTCATCTTGAATTGCTGCAATAAATGACTAATATGCTACTATTGAATTGCTCTTGAATGCTCTTGAATGCTCTTGATGATCACTTGTTATATTTCTCTTATTAGATTTTAAATAATGCAATAACTAGGTATTATATGCAAATATGCTAATTTCCCTCAAATTAAATCCCAAAAGCTGACATTTGAAATTTGAATTTCAAATTTTAAAATACCGACACTAACATTTCAAATTTGGGTCTTGAAAAAATAGGACCCACACACCCAAGGGTGTATGTGTAGTACCCCTCCATTTTGCTTATGTTTTGTGTTAGCATGTTTTCACTTTGATAGACCCTAGTACTTTGTTTTGATGTATTGATCGCTGACATTAGAGTGATGGTGGATTTATTTTGTGATGTGATGATACACTATTTGACGGTAATTATTTCTGACATGCTTTATGTTAGCATAGATGTTTACTTCAGATGTAATTGCTATATATGCTTATGGTAGATTAATTGTTATGTTTCTTGTCAGTTTGTTGTGATATTGTATTGGTGTGGAGAACGGAGTTGCATCACTCGCTTGCGAGTGCTCTGTGATTTTCGTGATTTTCTCCTCACAGTGTGTTTGAATCATGGATTATAGGATTGCAGGTACATGACACCGACTCCACCTAGTTTCACAGATCTAAGCGTGTCCAAACTCAATGGTAATGTTGATTGGGAGGTAGTAATGAGGTTTTTCCTAGTCTAGTCTCAAACCCAGTCACAGTATGTCATCAATTTAGGTCTGGTGTGTTTGGTTGTCATGTCTAAGTTTTCTTTGTTATTTGTTATGAAAGGTTTATTTTGTGAATTTAGTGTTAGATTAATGTTCTTTTAATTTAATGCTTATTTAAATTAATTTTAAATAAAGTAAATAAAAGCTTCATAATTTATTTAATTAATTAAATTAGTTTATTGGTAAAATAATTTAGTCATTGAGATTCAAATTATTTTATTAAATAGATAAATTAATTAATTAAAGTTATTTTTATTTGAGAGAATAGATTAAATAAGGATTAAATGCTTTGGTCTGAAATGGAATTTTAAATGTGTTAGAAATGAAATTAATTTTTGAATTTTTAATTCTTTAAAATAAATTGAATTCTTGATAATTGAGAGAGGAAAGTATCCATGAGTTTGTTAGAAGACATTTTTCTTCTTTGCCATGTGTGTTAGTTGAATTTATTGCAAATTTCTTGTTGAGGATTCTCTCAAAGAAGATATTATGAGATTTGGGGAAAAACAAGGAGAGCACTTCACGGGAAATGAGAAAGAATAGAGAACTGTTGGAAAGATTATTGTGATTTTATTGGGTTTTGATTTAATTTCTGGAAGAAGTTCTCGGATACATATTTGTTCAGTAATTTGCAATCTTTTGGAAAAGAGGAGATTTGAAAGGGCTTTGGAAGTTGCACTCAACAGGAAAAGTTTCTCTTCAACAGTCAAATTCTTCAAGCTACAGGAATACAGGTTCCTTTCTATTTATTTAGTTTATTTTCTTTTGAAAAGATTGCTTGTATAAAGAATTAATTTATGTAGAAGTTTTGTTAATTTGTGAAATTGAAAGATTGCCTAAGGAAATTATTGTGTTTGAATTTTTTGTTCTTTTTAGTTAAAAAAATTGTCGAAAATGTTTCTGTAGAAAATTAGTTACCTCTCTGTGAAAGTTACGAAACAAAGTTTTATAGTAAAACCATAGGGAAACATAGAAGATTTTGTTAAACAATAGAAAATATTCAAAACAAAATAGGATAAATCTCTGTAAATGGGAAAAAGAAACTCATTCATTAGGTTGAGGAAATGGAAACCTCTGTTACAAATTCTGTTAAAAGTTTCCTGTAGAAAATATTTTGAGTAATTAAATTGTGAAGGAAATCTTCTATTTGGAAAATGAAAATGAAACCCTCTGTGATTGAATTGGAATTTTATGAGAAAAATTGTGTATATTGACAAATTTCTCAATTCCTGTAGAAAACCTGTTGAAAATAATTACCTAATTCTAGTAATTTATTTATTGTTTAAATTGTGTATATATATATATATATATATATATGTATATGAATTTTATATATACATATACATATATATATATATATATTAAATTGTTAAAGTGTATAAGCAAATTTATGAAAATTGCATGAATTTTAGATGTGGAAATTTTATAAAAATAAATGATTTTCATTTAAAATTGTCGTACGGGCGAATGTTACCAAGGAAGTAAAAAAATATTTTAAGTTGAGATTTTTGGGGTTGCAAGGTTACCCCCACAGCCGCCCATAAAGGGCGATGGCTGTGGAGGCAGCTGGCACTGCCCTCACAGGCAGTGCCTAGCTACCAACACAGCCGAAGCCCCAATGGGGTCGGCTATGTGTTACAGTCGGCGGTTGTGAGTTATTCATAGACTGCCCTAAATCTAAAACGCTTTGTAATCCTATAAAATTCTATTTGTTCTAAAAATGCATTTCGGGATTTTATTTGTTTAAATTAGATTTTAATTTTAAAATATATATATATATATAGTTTTTTTTTTTAAATAATAATTTAGTACTAAAATAGGGTTTATTTATTAGAAGTATATGTTGCATGAGATCAACTATTTTTTTAAAACAATAAGATTGAAAGAGAAAATTTGGAATTTATTTTTATGTGAAATTGAGAAAATCAGAATTAGATTAATTGATTCAATTTCTTTTAATTGTTGAGAAAGGAACTAAAATTATGTTGTTTGGTTTTCATGTTAAATGAAATTGATTTGATTGGATTTAGTAAATCCTAACTTTAGATTCTTATTTTTGCCTGATTTGCTTTAAGTGGTTTTCTTTTGTATTGGGCAAATTGGGTTTAAATGAGATTATAAGTCTTTCAGATGTAATTTCTTGAAAAGGAGTTCATTTTTATGATGGTTTTATATTTTGGACAAACTAGGGTAGTGCACATGGTTATATTCAATTTAGACACATGGTTCTATGAACAAGATTGTGATGTCTTTTGCTTTATTATTGGTTTATGAAGTTAGTTTATGTGCATTTTGTCTATCTTAGTTAGTGGACTTAGATTCCTTGTGTTATTTTTAGGGGAGTGGCTCTTTGTGAGGTCCGGCACACAAAGTGGTGCCAGGGTAACTCATGTAGAGTTAGTTAAATAGTGAAAATTAAATCAACACATTAGGTAGTTTAAAATCCTTAACTAGATTAATAAGCCTCACTCATGGACTCAAGAGCTAACTCGGTCTTGGGAATGAGTCGAGAAGGCGTGGAATGGCAAAGTCAATATCTTGTTATTTTAAAAGATATTTGATTCCGCAATAGATTGCATGTGGGGTTGGGTTTCAAAAGAGGTTACCAGGGTAACCCAAGTTGGGGGTTGGAACCTAGGAAGAAATGTCTGGGTAACCTATGCAACATTATGATGACACTCCACCTATAATAACAGTATCCTTGTGAACTTAGTATATATGATCATTCTATTTTGGAAGCAATGTAACCAATTAGTTAAACTTGTACTTGTATAGTTTTTTCTATGGTTTTACTTGTGTCTAGGGTTAGTAGGTTATGTCTAGGGAACCTTTTTACTATCTCCTAGCACGAGGGGTGGGCCTATGGGTACCACATGGTTGGGTGGAATGTGCACCTTACTCCATTGGGTCCCCAATCCTTGTTCGTGGCAACGAGTACTTCTTGGATGGAGAGCTCGTATGTGGATATATGTCTTCTCATTTGTATTAGTGGAAACTTTATATTTGTAACACTCCTCAATTGTTAACGAGGTGAACTTTTGTAATATGTAATTGTATACTTTTATTTGACCTACCTCATTTGGAAAATGAGTATTGTAAATGTTATTTCAAATGTTATGTAAGAAATAATCTTGTTTGTACTATATATCTTCAATGATGTAATTTAAATGTTATTCAATGTATACTCTTAAGTTTATGTGATTTAAATACATGCTATGTTAAATTCTATTGTCATCTATGGGATTTTCAAGTAGTGTGTTGACGCGTATCTTAGAGAATGTTTGCAATTAGTATAGTTAATGTTTACATTTAAAAAAAAATTATTACACTATCGTAGTCAATGCAACATTCTTTAGGTTACAAGACAGGGCATTACAGTATGGGTCTTGACCCTATTTTCCAAAACATAAAGTGTTGGGGAAAAAAAATTAATTGAATGCATTTGTTTAATGCTTGCAATTGTAAGAACCCTCTCCACATGGATTCTAACCAAAACCAATTTTTTTCCCTTGTTTGATATTTTGGGTTTAATAGTAATGTTTGTTTTGATAATTTAACAATTTAAAGAACTTTTCTAGGTAAAGATGAATGCAAATACTTATGCCAATTTCCAAATGAATCTCAACAATGGAAACCTCAAACATAAATATGATTATTATATAAATTGCAAGTAAAAAGTGTATTTCAGAAATTAGATTGTTAACCTTCTTGTTAAGACAATGCTAACATACTCATGACTGTAGTCACACACAATGTTGGTCTGAAACTCTTTCAACATCAATTTCTAGAAATGCTAGTAGCAGCTACAAACTTTGTCAGATTAACACCTACCAACAACTATGATGTTTCTCCCCTTCCAACTAGTGCCACAACAAACTAGAAGACCAATCACCCTATAAGGAAGGTAGTAATAGCAAAGATCAAAGGTGTTCAGTCGATAGGCTTACACATCTAGCACCAAGGAGGAGTTTTCCCAAGCTTGGATGGTGAATAGCCTTAGCATAAGGCCCACGTGTTGACAAGATATTGCTAGCAGCAAAGAGATGAATCCTTAATGATTGATTTTACCAAAAAATGATCTATGCTTTTCCAAACTCTTAAATGATCTTGAATTCAATGCCCAAACAACCCAATCCAAATACCACATGCCAAGAAAGGATTTCTCTAGTAGCAATAAAGGTAACTGGTGATATTTACTTTCAAATCTGTAGATGAATAATCTTCAAACCCTTAAGTAACTCTTTCAATTCTTCCACAATGAAGCTCAAATTGGACCTTTGTATGAAGCCCACAAATAGGAAATAATCTCAGGCGATCTTTCGCAGCCTCAAAATTAGACAACCTATGAGATTTTTTATTCCCAAAGGCTGAATAATGGCAAAAACCCTAGTTGGTTCCTTCTCCAAGCAAGAAATCCAAAATAATAATTTTTTAATCTTCAAGAATGAGAATCCATTTACTTTTTGAAATCTTATATAGCCTCCTCAAGGAGGTTGATCCATTCTAGTGGCTTCTAAAATGCATTTAATATCATTTAAAATAATTATAACTTGTGTGCACATTGAATTTATAAAATACTTTAATATTGAGCCTCCAAAATATAATTCATTAATGCACTTTTAAGTCACTTAAATGAGGGTCATGGCCCCATTGAGAATAAAGTGACTTTTTAAACTTTATATTATAATTTTATATTACTTTATTATCATTAAAAAGACTTTAATAATAATAACTTCATAAATACCCATTATTTGACCAAGCCAACTGAGCAAGGAGATTGACACTACAAAACCATCATGTTCAGGTGCCTTACTAATATAGCAATATTGACTCCACTAAAATGGTGACTTACTATAAATAGTAAGTGTGAAGAACCGAGTCAAACGAAGGCCAATCCCGAACCCAAATGCACTCTAAAGAAGAAAACACGACCTGATGACTACCAAGAAGGACCCTCTAGCCATCAGTGTTAGCCTATGAGGGTCAAATGATATGCTAATCCTCAAAAAACTAATGCTTGTGAAAATGGGGACATTACAGTCCACCCTCCCTAAAATTGCTTGTCCCCAAGCAATCTCTACTACAAAGAAACTCCACTCCACCAGAGGTCCAAAGGAAGAACTGTGAAAAGTCCCACACATCCCTAACTGACTCCTATAGCACAAACATAAACACAATTGTGCAAACATAGACAACAAACCAACTATCCAATCCATGTGCATTGAGACTATGCATCGAACCCAACTCATGTACATGAGGACTTGAAATGAAACTACAAATGAACCATACCATGTACATGCAACAACACTCCCCAGTGAAACCAAAATGGAACCCTAATGCACACAAGGGATCCCTCAACATACTAGGGAGTTTCCAACATAATACACCTGGATCCCAAATCCAAAATAGAAGTCTGCCATGTAAAACACCCTCAGACTTTAGCTACTCAAATCTGATCTCAACTTCACCATGTTGAAAATGGTGAATAACCCGTTGAGACCCACCCAAACTGCAGTGCCAAACTTGTCACCACTTGGATCCCAATATAAATGGTACTCACATCCATCCATCATAAGGGAGTAACAATATCTAGAAGCATTTTCTACACAACATCTCTTTACCCCTTTTGCTAAACTCCCAAGGATGTAATAACTAACCAAGCCATCATACCAACTACCACTACAACTTCCTGGAAGCCCTATCTCCCATTGAAACCCAGAAGTGGAAAAATCTATCAAGTACTCACCAGCATGATGGTAGTCCATCCTTTGACCCTGCAAGTAGTTTCCTTCAAACAACTAAGTCGAATACTTGTAGCCTATAATCTCATCTTTTGAAGATTGTAACTCTATGCACAAAAATGATTTGCTTCCCTTGACTGAACAAAGAGAATCACCATGTGCACAAGAACTATGCATTGAATTCAAATCATGTATAGGTGGGTCCAAGGAAAAATTGTAAGCACTCCTCACCATGTACACTTTGTAAAACTCCTTCATGAGCCCTGTTTGGAATCCTGATGTATTAGAAAGATCCCAAACACTACGATTATCACCCAACTCTGAACTAGTGTCAAGAGGGAGATCAACATCTAACTCGAAGAGTGGATTATTATAGAATAATCCAACATCAAACTCGAATAATGGATTATTCACAAACTGCACAATCACTCCATGTTGATTTGAATCATCCATCTCTAAATCCCTAGAATAATAAATTGAACTATACTCTTGAATTGGATTAAAAGACATTGTAGAAGCTGATGTTTTGACAATATCTTCGCATACTTCTTCTTCCAAGGCATCTACATATATATTCGACACATGACCGTAGGATTCATTGCCATTAAATATTTTTTTTGATTTGTTTTCTAAGGTCTGATATGAAAAATCATACTCATTGTGGCATTAATCTTCATCATAAATTGCATCATTAGTACTACAATCCTAAGTACCAACATGTGACAACTTTGTATAAACATCATCCACCTGCAAAATCGCTATTGCCTCATGCTGATGCAAAGATATCTCACTATTGTCATGAAAATCATAATTTTTATGGGTGATATTTTCCAAACAATCCTCATGTTTGGAACTCACATTTTGCTTGTCAATGCTTAGAGTGACTCCCACAACCTTTTCTACACTTTCCATGACACCTAAAACAATGTTATGCTCAAGAGAAGGACTGCTAGCATAAAAGTCAGAATTTTTATCATGACTGATAACAACTTCTTGAGCATTGAAGGTATCAACATTCTAGGGTTCCACCATACTATTTTCATGATGTAAAATTTCCTTATCAATCACCACTTCATTTTCAACCCCATTTCCACTTGTAGGTTGAAGATCATGATCTGCTGACTAATCACATTTTAAACCAAACTCATCATAGATACTTTTGGATACTTCACCCAGTCTCTCATTTTTGCTTCGTGATGAGGTTCTATTGAAATGGAAACTTCATATTGTTGCTAGCTATGAGTTAATCTTCGTTGTGAAAGCATAATTTTCACTGGATATTATTCAAGATGCTCTCAACACTTGGCTGCTCACATTTCTTTTATTTTATTTTTGGCGTGCTATAATCCATCTGATGCTCCATTTATTGCTCAAATTCTAGATGATCTTTGACCTTATCTGGAAGTGCTCTATACTCCTCATAAGCAACCATTACCTCATCAACGAATTTAGAAGCCATAATTCTAAATTTTCTTTCACAAACCAACACAAGATGGCAAGAAACTGCTTAGATACCACTATAAGAACCCTCTCTGGGTGGATTCTAACCAAAACCAATTTTTTGCCCTTGTTTGATATTTTGGGTTTACTAGTAATGTTTGTTTTGATAATTTGAAAATTTAATGAACTTTTCTAGGTAAAGATGAATGCAAATACATATGCCAATTTCCAAATGAAAGCTCAACAATGGAAACCTCAATCATAAATCCGATTATTATATAAATTGCAAGTACAAAGTGTATTTTAGAAATTAGATTGTTAACCTTCTTGTTTAGACAATGATAACATACATGTGACTGTAGTCACACACAATGCTGGTTTGAAACTCTTTCAACATCAATTTTTGGAAATGTTGGTAGCAGCTACAAACTTTATTAGACTAACATCTGGTAGCAACTATGATGTTTCTCCCCCTCCATCCAGTACGACAGCAAACTAGAAGACCAATCACCCTCAAAGGAATTCCAGTCAATAGGCTTACACGTCTAGTACCAGGGAGCAGTTCACCCAAGCTTGGATGGTGAATATCCTTAGCATAAGGCCCATGTGCTGAGAAGATATTGCTATTGGAAAAGAGATGAATCCTTAATGATTGATTTTACCTAAAACTGATCTATGTTTTTCCAAACCCTTAAATGGTCTTTAATTCAATGCCTCAAACAACCCAATGTAAATACCACATGCCAAGAAAGGATTTCTTTAGCAGCAATAAAGGTAATTGGTGATATTTACTTTCAAAAATATAGATGAATAATCTTCAAACCCTTAATTAACTCCTTCAATTCTTCCACAATGAAGCTCAAATTGGACCTAAGTATGAAGCCCACAAATAGGCAATAATCTCAGCTAGTCTTTGGCAGCCTCAAAATTACACAACCTATGAGAGTTTTCATTCCCAAAGGCTCAACAATGGCAGAAACCCTAGATGGTTCCTTCTCCAAGCAAGAACTCCAAAATCATAGGTTTTTAATCTTTAAGAATGAGAATCCATTTACTTTTTGAAACCTTATATAGCCTCCTCAAGGAGGTTGATACCTTCTAGTGGCTTCTAAAATGCATTTAATATCATTTAAAATAATATAACTTGTGTGCACATTGACTTTATAAAATACTTTAATATTTAGCCTCCAAAATACAATTCATTAATACACTTTTAAGTCACTTAAATGAGGGTCATGGCCCGATTGAGCATAAAGTGACTTTGTAAACTTTATATTATAATTTTATATTACTTTATTATCATTAAAAAGACTATAATGATAATAACTTCATAAATACTCATTATTTGACCAAGCCAACTAAACAAGGAGGTTGACATTGCAAACCCATCATGTTCAGGTGCCTTACTAAACATAGCAATATTGACTCCACTAAAATGGTAACTTACTATAAATAGTAAGTGTGAAGAAATGAGTCAAACAAAGGCCAATCCTAAACCCAAATGCACTCTGAAGAAGAAAACACACCTTGATGACTACCAAGAAGGATTCTCTAACCATCAGTGTTATCCTACAAGGGTCAAATGATAAGCTAATCCTCAAAAAAATTATGGTCGTGAAAACAAGGACATTACAACAATTTATCAAAATAATGGTAAAAATAAGCTATAGAATGCATAATTTAGGAAATTAGGGGTTCAATCAAGTACAATAAATGAAGGGGAACAAAACATAGTGTGAAATTATCAAGGGTGACAATTTATGAAAGTAAAGGATCAAATATGTAATCATGTGACAAGTGGCACATGAGGGATAGGATCTAAGTTTAGGATTGAGAAAAAGATAATGGCTAGGATTAAGAGGTTAAATAAGATGAGTAGATAAGATGAAAAGTTAGTTTGACTTTTGATTAGGTGTCTAGCTTCAATGAATCTAGACAAGGAGTAGACATGTGAAGAAGACACTTGTCACATGAGGATAAAGTTAGATTATAGTCCATGTGAGCAAGATAAATGGATAAGATTAGATGGACAAAGATAGAGGGTAAAAGGGAATAAATTAAACAAATGAAATATTTATTTAATTGATGGGATCCTGTGAAGGGAAAAATAATTAAATGAATAGTAAATATTTGTTCAACTAAAGAATTAGGATAAAGATAGGAAATGATGGGAATAATTAAATAAACAATAAATATTTATTTAATTAATGGCTTGTGATAGACTAAAATTAAGTGTGGTTGGGTAAGGTCATATTTTAAGCATGACATTGTATGAAATAAGATTTAAACATAGTGGATGAGAGAGGACAATGATCAAATATACATTGAGAGAGGATAATGATCAAATATATGATGCCCCAATCAACAAGAGGATGGGAAAGGATGGAGAAGGAAATATTAGGATTAGGTGATGGGATGGCCCCTTAAGAGGACATGTAAGTTAGGAAAACATGAGTTTTCTCTTGAAATGGAAGGGAACAATGGGAGAGATGAAGTGGATGAATTGGAAGATGAAAGGGGATGAAAGAAGATGAAAAGGAAGGAGAATTTGATGGAAGAGGATGAAAAAGAAGGATAATTTGATGGAAGAGGATAGAAATGGAAGGAAAATTTCATTATGATTGATAGGTTATGCCAGTATGTATTGAGAAATCCTAATATTTGATATAGAAAAGGTGATTATGTACCAAGGTATGAGGAACTAGGGCGACAAGGTAAATTTTGCATGAACTTGACACTCAAACAATGACAAGAATGACATACAGGATAAAAAACAATGCCCCACTATACACTAGTTGTGAACACCTAGATATAGATAAATCAAGGTGGTTGTAAATAGGTGTAGTCATGGATTAAAATATAAGATCTAGTATCAAAGGATAAATCAAAACAAAAGACTCACTGCAAAACATGTCATTTATCCAACATATCTCTTTCCAAAGATAAGATGATGATGGTAATGATTGATTTTCTTACATTAGGCTTGGATAATCACCTAAGTAATGCTTTGATAAGGATGATTTTCTTACTTAAGCTTGGATAATCACCTAAGCAATGCTTTGATAATGATGATGATAATTGATTGATCGAAAAAAGGATATGATGATTTATTAATGTTTGACATCTAGGCTCATGATATGACTTTAATTAATGATTGACATCTTGTATGCAATGTTTGGATTGATTGAATGTCAAGCTTGAGGAGCACAACATTATGATTTTTTTTTTTGAATTATGGATGATGGATGGGATTTGTGATGGTGATATTTTATTATGTTTGAGATGGGATGGATATGATAGGGGATGGGAATGGGTTGATGGGTTGATGTTTGATTTATTATGGGTGAGGATTATATTATGGGATGAGGAAGGATTCCAAATGCATGAGACTTGAAGGCCAATGCATTGGAAACTAAGGATATACAAGATCAAATCCTTGAAATAATGTTGATGTAACTTTTGTATCTAACACATGGGAAAGAACGAGGGAGGGTGAGAAAGGATGATGGAGGATGGAATGATAGGATGACACTAATCAAGGATCAAATGCAAGTCATGATAGGTTTTATTGTACATGGATGGATGGATGAGATTTTATTATGATATGGAAGGATAGGAGGGATGGATGGTTGGCATCCTAAGAGATGGTGGATAAAGGATGACTACACATGATACCTGTTACCAGATTTTCACCATGGTACTTATCCAAGGTGCCACCAAAGTGGTTTTCCTCATTAGATGGATTATTTATCTTTACTATTTTTTTATTTTTTGAGTTTCTTAATTTTTTGGATTTTTTGGATAAATGAGACTTGACGATATTGTAATAAAGGTGGACAATCTTTGATAAATGGATGGAAAAGCTAGATGGATGGATGAATATGGGACGGTAGTGAGGAGGGATGATATCTTGTACGAGAGATGAAATGAGCTAAGATATGATCACTAATATGTCCACTGCAAGGGTCTTCATGTGTCACATGTAAAGTAGTTTGGTCAACCTTTCAATTAAAGCATGTTAAGGGTTTGCCATAAAAGGTTTTTTGAGATACATTGCCATGGGGGATGGAGGATGGATGTATGGATATAGGTGGATGGGGTGAATTGTATGGATTACTTGAAGATGATGAGGATGAAGACTTAGGATCAAAAAGGCCACTTCTTGACTTTTTTCTTTGATAAATACCCTCAATTATTTTAGATGAAGGGGCATGATAGATCAACTAATGATTTTTCTTTCTTTTATTCTTAACTTTGATTTGTGCATAATCCAATATTTTTTTATTTTAATTTGGACTAGAGGAATTTTCTTTTCTTTTTATTTTTGGTGTTGATTTTAGATCTCCATTTGATCAAGGATTTTTGTTTTTTAACTTTTTATTGATAGCCTTGTTATTTTGGGATAACGCTTGTTGATCCAAGTCTAGGAGATGAATGGAGTTGGATGAGCTAGATGAGATGGTAAATATATGCGAATCATGGAAGAGGTTGGTGATGTCTTTGACGTATTCTTTGTGACTGTACTTATTGGCACTATTAATTTCAAAGGATGCTTGCATGAATTTATTGGGAGGATAGTTAGGCTTTGTAGGTGTGGTATTAGGTGATATATGCCATAACAAAGGATGCTTGATATGAAAGGATTGTATCTCATATTCTATAATACCAAGGTCTTTGATTTTAGCCTTGATATTTGGGATAGTGTGACAGACAGGTAGTAATGAAGGATCCATGTATGAGGATGAGGATGATATGGTATTGGTAGGACAATGTTGTGAAAGGCCATGACTACTTTTCTAGAACTTGCAATATTGGAATGAATTTGGATCGGCATGGATAGTCACTTCAATTCCAATGTGAGTGAAATTTATGCATTAATATAATGTGGATGGAAAAAATTACATGGCATGGATCCATGAGCGGCCAAGAAGGATTTTGTATGGGACATCAAGGTCTAGAATCTAGCAAGTATTTTCAACTATAGTTGGTTTGACTTGGATGGGTAGCTTTATAGAGCCCTTTAATTCACCCCCAAATTTTCCATATGCTTTGATGGTAATCTTTTTTTGTGGATAAATAGAATCATTAGAATCCCAATTGTTTTATTAAACTCAAGCTGAAAAGGCTAAATCTTGATCCACCATCTACTAGGACGTGTTTGATTATGGTTTTATGGATGTGGGCTTGAAGGTATAGAAGATTGTTGTGAGATGGATTGATGGAAGGCATGTCTTTAGTGGAAAATGTGAGGGATTATGGGGATGATAAGTGTCCTATCATGGCTTGAAATTGAGATAGATTAATGTCATTAGGGACACAAGTATTCATGGAGGACTTTCTCAAGAAGATCCTTGCAGTGGATGGGGGAAGTTTTAAGTAGCTCAAGGATAGATATTTATATTGGTGTTTTATTCAAGTGGTTAAGGATGCTACATTGGATTATATTTTGGGATGAGTATGATACTCCTTGGATGGTAATTTGACCACATTGGGTAGTAAATGACACAATTAGGCACTTTGATATTTATAGTAGCTACCGAGGAGGACTTTGTTCAATGCATCCAATGACATAATCATATGAGATATTGTTGTTTTAGGAATAAGGAATTATGTTGTATGATGCATAAGCTTTACCATCATTATTTTTAGGGAAAGGTCACTTGTAGATACCCAAGTGTTCATTAGGGGAAGTGTGGCCTTCGATAGAGATCTCTCCTCGATTGATAAGATCTTGGATCAATTTTTTTAGTTTCATGCATGAGGAATTTTTATGCCCATGAAGCCTATGGTAGTCAAAATTTCATGTTCTTTGTACCAAGAGTGCTTAGGAACATCTAGACCATTGAGTTGTTTGATGGGTGACAATTGGATCATGTTGGCTTGGACTAGCTTATGGAGGATATTTTCAAGAGGTTCACCCAAGGGAGTATTCTCGTGTCTAGTGTATAGCATATTGTTTAGCTTGGCCTTTAGGGATAACCACATTATTTTGGGATGATGATGGTGGAGGTATTTGGATATTTTGAACATGTTTAGCATTAGTGACACCATCATTGACTATTTTCTTGTTTTTATTCCAAAAACAAGATTTGTCACTAGATTGATGATTGTTGTCTTTGATTTCTTTATATATCTTTACTACTTCTTTGGCTATAAGTGATTTCTTGATAGTGACTCCTTTTTCTATGATATCATCAAAGGAGTGGGCCAAAAATAGTCTCATAAAGCTCAAAGTTCCCTACAACTATATGGGTTAGATTCTAGTATATAGTGAAGTCATATGTATTCATTGTATAATATACAAGATAAACCCCCTCGCCACCTAACAATAATAAAATATCCTACATTGGATCACCTAGAGGAAGACTCTTGATAGAAATAAAACCAAATTTGATATTCATTCAATTCTTACTCATATAAAATATTTGACTAGATATCACAATGAATATTTGTCCCTCCTCAAGGCATAGTTCAAATGTTTGGTAGAATATCTCTAAGACATATAGCCTCATGAAATTCCTTATTTTCAAAGTATGTTCAAAATGGTTTGTTAGAATGCATTAGAAAATTTTAAGAAAATGCAACCAATGAGTGTAATACTCCTCAAGTATAAAATATGAATGACCTTAATGATACACATTAATAAGCAGAGGTTGACCTAGATGAATTATCTTCACTTTCAGTAGTGAACAACTAATAATTCAATGCTACTTTAGGATATTTATTATAAAGTAGGGGTATACTTAGCTCTATGAATATTGTTGAAGATATTTATGACTTAGGAACTAAAATATACCTTGTTTCCTCTCTCTTTTTTTCATATTTTTTGATTCTTAATCCAATACCACTTCACACTTCTATTTTTTTCTTGCTTTCCTTAGATGCAAAGATCACATTTGCCTCTTTTTCTCATGTATTGAGATAGTAATGGTATTTTGAAAAGAGGTCATTTCTTTAAAAAATCCCCATCCATGGGCATACCTCACCACCTAAATATTTTTTCCTTCAACAATGCTTGGAAGATACATGTAGACAAAATTCCCTTTATTGTATTAAATGTTATGTATTGGAAGGAAAGATGCAATCCATCAGTTTCAAAAGGAACAATATTCATTCCCATGCAATTTTGGATGCTTCCCATCATTAAGGATGTTTTTGGAAAAAATGAAAACAAATCCACTTGACTTTCTCACCCTCTCTTCCTTATGTTAGTCAACCTTTTATCCATCTCCCTCCATATCACCAACCAATGTCCATAAATATTATCAAAATAATGTTAAATCATTTATATTTTCTTTCCACCCAATGCTATCAACCAAATATAGGTCAATCAATTAAATTGTTAAAATGTTTCCCATTCTTTGCTACAAAGGAGTTAATGTTAGGTGTTTCCTAAATTGCTTTAATTTCATAATTTGTAGAGTGTGGATTTAGTATATATTAATGTATAACAAGGTAGAGCTAACTACCACATCTAATAATCCTCTTTATTTTTTATTCTTAGATGAGTTTCTATAATTTATCACAAGGCTCCTGTTTCATGCAATTTGTGGAGATGTGACAATTTTATTTAGTATCATTATATAATAAGTAAAAGGAAAATAAATTATCCTCAACTTCATTCATATCATATATCTTATAAATTTGATGTTCTCAAGGTTCCTTATAGTAGATTGATCTAGTAATTTCATTATATATTTTATTTCAATTGGTAATTAAATTTAAAATCATATATTTTTTAAATTATTTTAATCCTCAACTTCATTCAAATCATTTATATTATAAATTATTTGTTCTCAAGGCATCCTCTAGACGATCTTTCTATCTATGTTATTTATTTGAGTTATTAATTAATTTTGAAATCAATTTCTATTTAAATTATAATTACCTTTTACATTAAAAAAAAATCCTTAATGTAAGGTTGATGCTGATCTTCTAATACTAATTTTTGGGTCTTTATTTACTTTATTAAAGAGGTTTAGTTTAGTTTTATGCTAAATTTTTAGTTTTAGTTTGTTCAAATTTATAGATGGTGTCTTCATGTCATAATGCTTCAACCATTGGTTTTCTTAAGCCTCTTTTTAGTTGGAGACAATATGATTGTTGTGAAATGGTAATACACATCTCCTATTTTTACCTTATTGAATTATTTTTATTGTCCTCACTTCAAAACTAAAAATTCATAACACTAAAGGAATTAATTCTTAAAAGATCCACCACATTATTTTAGATGCACTAGATATTACTCATGACGTATTCTTCACCACCAATTTTTGGTTTACTAGATATTAAACATTATTTTTAATTTAAAATTCAACAAAATCATTGTATTGACTAGATGTACCAACAAATCACATAAGTCGAACAAAAACATGTTGGAAATATGTATCTCAACCTTACAATTACATAAGGTACTATTGATACATTGGTGATAGGGGGCCATGGGGGGGTTTCCCCCCTACGAGTGGTCTAAGGGCAGCACCCCCAAAAGGAAAATTTTATTTATATTTTCTTATTGTAAATCTGGACCGTTCATAATTAGGCCTTAGATCTGATGACCAACATTTTATTAGTTTGAATTTCCCTAGAAGGAAAGCCTATTTTATGAGGGTATTGTATTACGGTCATGTATTGTGATGTGTTCTAAGAGTTTGATAGTAGTCGTGTTTCCTAGCTCTAGATCTTTGGTTGGTGATACTCCTGCGGGAAGCTTGCTTTGCAAGTATATTGTAATCTTTGTGTTTTCTAAATAAAATAGTTGGAAATTTTTGGAGTGTGGGGTTTTTTCTCTTAAAATGGTTTTCCCCATGTAAATCACTGTGTTGTGGTATGCATGGTATCTATGTTTATTTTTGGTTAAGTTTTAGTAACTATTAAAGATCTGTAATTTTTTTGCATTATTCTCCTCTCAAGATTATTGTAGGAAGTTGTTCCACTACCTTAGTTTCCTTACAAAGCATTCTCTAACCTATGAGATAACAAACACTAAATTGTAAAGAAAATAAGAACACACAAAAACGGATAAAACCAACATGTCCATTAAGCCAAAAATTATATGTAAATATAGAAAAGAGAGGAGAAACTACCAACACAATTAGTAGATAAGACTAGGTAACCGACTCCCACTAACAAAGAGTAGTGGTGAGTTAACTTCCTCAAAACTTGCAAGAGTTGGTAAGTTAACTATCTCTAACTAGGACACATAACTAGAACTAATTACATGTGTATACCCATATGTTATAATGCATAATATATATACTAATACCCCCACTTAATCATAGCTTAGGTGGGCACAATTAAATTGAGTCCTCAAAACTAGGCCTAATGAGGTACCAAAGTACAATGCAATCTCTCATAAAGTAGAGAAAAGGAGAAAACCTAATGGGAAAAATATCCCCCCAAAAGAGATAAAAGAAGATGAAGAGGACTAAAAATCCTCTACAAATATGATGTTGCTACTAAAGTAGACTATGTACCCCAAGAAGAGCTTGTAGATGAATGAAATTTCTCTCATTAAAAGGCTTAGTGAAAATGTCAACAACCTAATTTGAATAATGGGAAAATATGATGTCAATGATTTGACTATGAATGTGCCCTTGAATGTAATTCATATGACTATCTATGTTCTTGTTCTATTGCTTGTTCTATTGATGTTGGACTAGATTCCTACACATTTGGATGGTGCTCTAGTTATCACAATAGATTACTATTTGTCTGAATGAAATTCCAAATTCATTGTGAATCTCTTGAAACCAAAGAGCCTCACTAGTTGTGTTAATAGCACCCATATACTTTACTTCTATGGATGATAAATAAATAAATTTCTTAATAAATAACATTTTTTATTTTTGTTAGACCAAGTGATAGGACAAAAACCTAGTGTGAAATTGTAACTTGAAGTGGACATACAATTGAGTATTTCCAACCTAATTTGAATCTATGTATCCAACCAAATCAACCTTTGTACACCAAATTTCTAGTAAATCCAAAATTTGTGAGTACCTTGAAGATAGTGAAGGACCCTCTTAGCTACTTTCTAGGGAAACTCAAGAGGTTCCTATATAAATCTTGAAAGAATTCCTAGTGCATAGGAAATGTTAGGTCTAGTATGAGTCAAATAGACGAGACTACCAACAATTTGTTGATACAAGGTAGCATCAACCAATGGTATGGTGTAGTTATCCTCAAGCTTGACTCCAAATAAACATGGAGTTAGATATGGCTTACAATCAACCATTGAAATCAAGTAGATCAAGAATGTACTTAAGCTGTGCAAGATTAATCCTTGAGTTAGATTGCCAAACCTCAATACCAAGGAATTAATGCAATAAATCTAGCTTTTTCATGTTAAATTTATCTTGTAAATCTAATTCCATTGCTGCAATAGTAGATGAATATATCTCAGTGATCAAATTATTATCAAAATAAAGTACTAGTATCAACAACAAATCATCTTTTTGTAAGAGATACACATTAGGATCTGAATGGCATCAAGTGAAATCTAAAGCTAGTAGGAAGGAATCCATCTTTGCATACCAAGTGAAAGGGGCTTGTTTGAGTCCATAGAGAAATTTATTGTCTACAAACTAAGGATGAATCCTAAACAAACCCTAGTTTCTTCTCTAAATAGATCTCCTCCTCAAGGTCTCCATGAGAAAAATCACTCTTCACATTCATCTAATGCACATCCCAACCATGTGTTGTAGAAATAGTAAGTGTGATTGGGATAGAAATCATCTTGGCCATGGGTGCAAAGGTCTCTATGTAGTCAATGCTAGCACCATGTGAAGAACCCTTAGAAACCAACTATGCCTTGTCCTTATTGACTGATCCATATACATTAAACTAGGTTTGATATATCCACCTACATTGAACCACCTTCCTTCCCTTAGGAAACTTGATGTCAAGTCCCAAGTGTGATTTATCATTAATGAATTATATTCCTCTTGCATAGCACTATCCCATTCAAGAATTATATAATTCCACGTTGAATGTTTACGGATTGGATGTTGAGGCAAAGTAAGCCTGTGGCACACTCTAATAGTCTAACCATGGACATTTGTCATGTATTGAGTTTCCTACCCAAATACCTATACTCTAAAGTGTTTTTCTATCCCAAAGAGGGAAAGAAGTGAGTGATTCAGGTGCTATAACATCATCCTCCAATGCATGTGTAGAAGTGGATGAAGATGAATCTTCGTCACTATCCTCATCATAAGAATTGGAAGAAGAAGAATTTTCCTTGGGAATCTGCTATGGATGGTTTGAGTCATCATAAGAATCATCAAAACCAATTGATTCCATAATAGAAAAATAAAATTCAAGTGTAGAGTCAACATGTCTTTTTTGAAACTTAACACTCCTCTCAATGAACAAATCATGTGTGGTAGGTTGGATTAGGTGATAACCTTTCACACCATCTATATAGCCTAAAAATATTCAAGGTTTGTATTATGATTCTATTTCATTTATGATTTTGTGTCAACATATATGTCATGGCTAGAGATATGAAGACCATGAAGTGCTCATTTGATTGTTTCCTACTTATCCAAGCTTCAAAGGGGTGATTTCCTTCAATTATTTATGAGGAACCCTATTCTAAATCTAAAAATAAAATTTGATTTCTTCTACCCAATGCTATGGTTTAAGACCCTTGGAGTGTATCATATAGTTATCCATCTCTTTAAGGATTTGTTCTCACATTTTGCAACACCATTAGGGAATGTAAGTAACTATGTGTTAAACAAATTATCCCCTTTGGTGTATAAAACTACTCGAAATTAATGTTGACATACTCACCCATTATCTGTCGAAAGAATCTTGATGACTTTCCATGATTACTTTTTAGCAAGATCCTTGAAGTCTTCAAAATTATTAAAGAATTCAATTTTTTTTGAAGAAAGTAAACCCATGTGTACCTAGAAAAGTCATTTATGAAAGTGAAAATATGTCTAGCCTTAGTAAAAGATAGACAAGGAAATTCCCCTAATGCATCATTGTGAACAAGATCCAACTAATGTAGGTTTCCATGATTTTTCTTTGTCAAATTTCTCTTCAAGATGCTTCCCAAGGGTACAACCTTCACAAAGACCACATTACAAAATCTATCTCTAGAAAACCTCAGATGTTTAAGCTACTCGAGGTAGTGGTGTTTAATGTGTCCAAATCACCCATGCCATAATTTTCTAACTCCATATGAATGAGTAAGCAATGATGTTGGAGAAACAACAGGTGTAAAGCGTGAGAATTTGTATTACCTGGCTTAATGGATTTCCCTTCTTAATGCTAAAAAATTATTGTTATACATCTTTCTAATCTTGATTGATTATGCATAAAATAAAATTTCAAACCCTTCCCTATTTGGGTAATTTGATACATCGATATGAGATTAGATAAAAGTGAAGGTATACTTAGAAAATTTGTGAATGTTCCACCTTCAACTTTAAGAGAGAATCTCCTTGCAATTGCGATTAAAGTGTCATCACCCAAAGTGATAAAAAGACATAATATGAGGCTCTGAGGAAAAAATCTCAACCTATGAAGAACATGTGTGATTTGAGGCACCCGAGTTGATGATGTGATGTAGTGGAAACTAAATCCTTGCTCTTAGATTTCTATTTTCCCATTTCCTTTGTCTTAGTAGATTCTTGAGTTGAAGAAGATTGTTTGATAGATTCAAGAACCACTAGGTTGTGCTACTCAAGAAGATTTGAGAGTTGGTTAATATTCTCTTCATACATTTGTGCTCATCATGCCCAATTTTCTTGTAATAGGAAGACTTAACTTTTTCTTTCTTAGGTTCCCCTTAACTAGAAGAATTTTAAGTGTTGATTTGAATGATTATGTTTTTTGTTTTCTCTTGGTATCCTTATCATTTTGAGTGTTTAGTTTCTTTCCATTACTATTTGAAGCCTTGTGTTTCTCATTCGTAACAATAAGGGCTTGAGATTTTGAAAAATTCAATGTGCCCATTTGTATTAACCTATCTTGCTCCCTAGTCAACTTGGAAATAAAGTTATCTAATGAAGACATCTTCCACACAATCCCAAGGGCCATTTTGGTGGAGTATAAGGTAAATACAAGCATGAAGTATTGAGGACCTAATTTGGAGAGTATAAAAGGAACTAACTATTCCTCTTTTTATTGGACACATTCTTCTAACTATACCCTAATTGATTTAAACTTATTAAAGAAGTCCTCTAGGGCCTTTAAGGATTTGGGACTCAAACTTATGAGCTTATTCCTAACTCATGACCTTTCATTTTATCTACCTTCCCAAAACAAAATCTAATGGAAGACAAAATTCATTGGGTTTATTTAATGATTCTACATGAAAGATAGGTTCAAGAGACACATTTAGTCACAAAAATCCAAAGGCTTCATCACACTTATGGGTGCTACCACAATAGTGTGTCTCACTTTTGGGACATCCTAATTTTTGCTTGAAAAATCACTTATTTTTAGAAAAACTAATGATTAAATCTTTGATATTTTCCATCTAAATAGTTTTAATTGAAGAGGGTTAGGTAAGACCCCCTTAGATCAAACTCCCTTGGATAGAACCCCTCTAGTATTAATTCATACCCACAATGGAGTCTCCTTTGCACCTATCAAAATGTTGGAAAAAAACACTTTTTCTTTACCTTTCAAGGGATTAAATAAAGTCATTTAGAAATTATATTTTGCAAGATCGTATCCCTCAAAACAATTTTTCCAACAAGTATAAATTTGATATGTTTTCATTTTATCATGTATTTAATTTTTAATTTTTATTGAACACGGGTTTTCACCGAACATCAAATTATTCATTCTATAGAGGTGGAAAAATAGTAAACCATTGTAAAAAAATTCCAAAAATACCTTTTCCCTAGGTATTGATGCCCTTGTGTCACCCAAAAAAAAAAATATTTCAATAAATACACAAGTTATGTTAGATGGCATTCACCTATGTCCAAATTATAGTTGCAATGACTTCAAAAATTAATTAAAAATATATATAACAAAAAATTATGAAAAGATATCTTTGCCCTAGATAAAAAAGTTATGTTGGATAACAAAAGTGTTAAGAATCTATATTTTAAAAATTAGAATTTAATCATTTATAGATAAAAAAGTTATGTTAGATGACAAAAATGTTACTTTCTGAAAAATGTTGTTTTCTTTTTAAAACTAGCTATTAAAGGAGATTTTGAAAGATTCATGATTTATTTCAAAAAAATAAAAAATAAAAAATATATTTAGAATCTACATATAAATTGTCATAAATCACTAGTTTGCATTATAAGGCCCAACTAATGTTCAGTAAACTTGGTGATGGACACACAATTCAGAGGTGGTTCCTAACTGAACAGTCTACCAAACCCTTCTAAAGACTTCATTTAATTATCAACCAGGGCTAACATAAGCTTGTGTTGTTACTAGCTCTGTATGTGCATCTAGAGACTCTATATTGCCTATATTATCTTAGTATAGGTGTTTACACATGTGGAAAAACATAAACTATAGAACAGTGAAAAGAATTAAATCTGGAACTATGAGTAGGAGTACTTACAACTTAAGACTATGACTAGTTCACTGTTACAATTCAAACTCTGTAACTAATTGATTCAATCCTACCTACTTCTAACACTTGTCTCTCTCCAGAGATTAATGCATTGAGACAAACAAAACATAAAAATATAAAACAAGATCTCATTCACGATTTCATTCAATATAGAACATGAAGAATCTGATTAAGATAAATGCAATAATGAAAGTATCTACTATGACAACATAAATGAATGGTGGAGCATAGTTACCTTGAGTGGCCCTTGCTCAAGTCACTGTATCCACAAGATAAGCTCAAATCTAACTTCTTAAATCAATAGATCATGATGATAAACTAAAAACCTCTTCATTACATGAAATAATATTTCACAATCTAACAAGAATCCTCATAGATATCATATTCATGAAAGCATAACTAAAAAACATAGTATTGTCATGTACTAGAAAAAACTATCTTAACTAAACATATCCATATACTATATCTACTCTACTTCTCGACCATTGAGACAACTATATAGGTTTGTGATGAAGAGGGAATATTGTTGCTCACAAAACATAAAGCAATATATTTCTATTGCAACAAATAACAATCATTCCATACACAAACTCAAACAATCATGAAGACCAACAGAGACAAAAATAATTAATTCAAAACTAAATCTTCTTTCATTCTCACAGAAACAATTACAAAATTTCCCAATCCATCAAAGATTCAAATCTGCTCAACAAGCTATTCCTGTAGCTTCCTTTCGCTTCCCAAAACTCTTCATACCTTTCCTCCAAAATCTCTACATATTTCTCTTGAACTCCATGCTGCCATCTTCTTCTTTTCATCTCAGCTTCTAAAACCCGTCACATTCTGTCTACCAATTCTCCCTCATTTTTCTAAATCTTCTCAAACGATTTTTGGGTTTGGTGTACCTCATTTCCAGCTATCTAGATCATTTTGAAATTATGGATTTTGTTACCGTATGAGAAAGTTATGGCTATTTTACTGAGACTGGGTCTCACAGTTACAACCCCAAGCTATTTTCTTCTACCCAGAATGCCAGTGAAACATCAAGATTGCTTATTATTCCTTCATGGGCGTGGGTTGCCTCTTCCTGGCATGTGAATTCAATTTCCATTGAAAAATTATCTTCCCACCTTACACCCACTCTCTCCATGCCATCAATGTCCATCATTCCAAAATGCAATTTCCAATTTGATTTTTAATGAAGTTATGATTTTACAATAAATGCCCACTCATAAGCTTGGACATGGAAGTTTTCATTTTTATTTTTAAAATACTTTTCAAATATTTTAAAACAATTAGAAAATAAAATCAATTAATTGATTGATTTTCAAAATCCTGACATCAAACTTTACTGGAGGAGTTGAAGATTTAAAATAATTTGAACTTGCAACCAAAAAAAATCAAAATAAAACACAAGAATGCAATTTTAAAATATTTTTGGTTGTGCAGGATTATTTGGTACCCTTGGATGCTCCTGCATTAGACACCCAAGGTAAGTGAAATGTTCCATGAGTTGAAAACCATGAACATTTGAAGACCATATGTTTGCTTTTGATCCATTGTTCTTCCTTATTCTTCTAAAATTTCTTCTTTCTCTTCTTCCAACATCTTGCTAGAACATTTACCATCCTTTTCCAAAGAATCCTTCCTTTCCTCTTCTCCTCCTTTTTTATTTTTTCCCAATCACAAACTAACCAGCTCCACCAAATCTCACCTGTAGCATCCTTTATAGCTTCTACATATAAATATGCTACATCTACACACCAATTTGCAACTACATAATCCCTCTTTCTATCTTCCTACAATAACTATTTATGTAAATTCACATCAACTATTTCACTGCACAATGTAGAAAATAAAAAAATTACCTCTTCATTAATTTGATGCTTCATGTCCACCAACATGTCTTCATTATACTCTTCCTTTTTTGCTACAACTTTTACCTCATTATCATCTGCTGCAATTTTTTTAAGTTATTTATTCTCTATATCCATTTTCATCTTTTCAAGATTTAAATCTCGTCTTAACCACCTATCTATTATTTCCATCTCCCTTATCAATAGGATATTCTCTTCATTTTCTCCAATTTCTTCATCAAATTTTGGTCCTTTAGCATACAAATATCCTTCTTCATTATCATTGTCTATTGTAGCCTTGTTGTGCTCTTCAACCTCTACCACCATCTCAAGCTTGTTCTCCTCTTGTCTTCCAAAAGACATGCTTTTGCTGTTGTAATCTCACTATCTTCTTCATCCTTTATAGGGGTTACTCTCACTTCTTTTTCCTTCTCTCTTTCACTACAACACTCATTTTCTCTACTCGTCTTCTCACTATCCTCAAAGCATACTTCTATAGTATTCTCTCCCTCATGTTCACTTGCATACACAACTATGACCAAAAAAAAAATTCCTTTCTTATTTAACATTTTTTCAAACACTTTTCACACACCCTCAATCTTCAATCTCTCAGGTATAGACTACCTCACACTCGGCAGTCTGTCTACACACATATCCAGGTTCTAGTGCAAACTGCCTCATGTTCAGTGCCCTGCCTACACACTCAGGAACTCCTGCTTTGATGCCTTGATGAAGAAGAAATATTGTTGCTCACAAAACATAAAGCAATATATTTCTATTGCAACAAATAACAATCATTCCATACACAAACTCAAACAATCATGAAGACCAACAAAGAAAAAATCATTTATTCAAAACTAAATCCTCTTTCATTCTCACATAAATAATTACAAAATTTCTCAATCTATCAAAGATTCAAATCTGCTCAACAGGCTCTTCCTCTAGCTTCCTTTCGCTTCCCAAAACTCTTCATACCTTTCCTCCAAAATCTCTACACATTTTTCTTGAACTCCATGCTGCCATCTTCTTTTCGTCTCAGCTTCTAAAACCTATCACATTTTGTCAATTAATGCTCCCTCATTTTTTTGAATCTTCTCAAACAATTTATGGGTTTGGTGTGCCTTGATTCTAGCTTTTTGAATCATTTTTAAATTCTAAATTTCATTACTATATGAGAAAGTTATGGTTGTTTTACTGACACTAGGTCTCACAATTACGACCCTGAGC
The DNA here is from genome assembly GCA_007258455.2 of Sequoia sempervirens. NCBI lineage: Eukaryota > Viridiplantae > Streptophyta > Pinopsida > Cupressales > Cupressaceae > Sequoia > Sequoia sempervirens. The sequence continues at coordinate 1,654,891 of VDFB02270651.1, forward strand.
CATTTTCTTCTACCCAAAATGTCAATCAAACATCAAGATTGTTTATTATTCCTTCTTGGACGTGGGTTGCCTCTTCTTGGCATGTGCATTCAATGTCCATTCAAAAATTATCTTCCCACCTTACACCTACTCTCTCCATGCCATCAATGTCCATCATTCCAAAATGTAATTTCCAATTTTTTTTTGAATGAAGTTATGATTTTACAATAAATGCCCACTCACAAGCTTGGACACGGAATTTTTTTGTTTTTTGAAAAAAAACACTTTTCAAATATTTTAAAATAATTATAAAACAAAATCAATTAATTTATTTATTTTCAAAATCCTGACATCAAACTTTATTGTGTTGGAGGAGTTGAAAATTTAAAATAATTTGAAGCTGCAACCAAAAAATTCAAAATAAAACTCAAGCATACAATTTTAAAATATTTTTGGTTGTGTAGGATTGCTTGGTACCCCTAGATGCTCTTGCATTAGTTTAGGGTATTTTTATTGAAAGGAATCAAAACAAAAAACTAAATACACATCACCACCCCCCTATGAAATAGAGAGTGACAAAGTTTGCCTAATAGAAAACATAACTGAAAAGATAGAAGATGTTGATTAGGATTGCAACTTTGTTTCAAAGGTATAATAGAAATGTGGACTGTGGAAATATTCATGTTCGATTCCCGATCATAGTAGAATCCTTTTTGTAGTGGTCTTATTAAATAGCATGGTGATTCACAATCATCCTCATTAATAAACACCTCCAATTCTACAATTGTTGTGTTCTTCTTGTTATGGAATCTCCCCTATATTGCTATTTGAAATCCTTTGGTTGTACGATGTGCTTCCTAGTTGTTGCGGGCTATAATCTACTTGCTCTAGCTTCTTGGATGCAAGGGGTTAGTTCATCCAACATATGTAAAGTACTAATAACCACAAATTAAATATAGATCCATATTGCATTTCATGCATATTCACATTTCAATCATGCAATTAACAACATATCATGATTATATTCCCATATATCAAAACTAGGTTCAAGTTGCATGAAAGGTATAAAAAGATAGATAATGTTTAGGAATGTATATGAAATGAGTATCTATGGAAATGTCTAAAAGCATGAACTAAACAACAAAAAATTAGCTAATATTTGGTTTCATCATGCATCATCTTCAAATTCTTAATGATTTAATTTCTATAAGTCTCGAAAGGTGAAGATTCGGTTAAAAATGTTGATATAAATGTCCATCTTGGACAAAAAATGAGACATGGTATTATGATTTCACCCTTATTAAATCATTCTTATTTAGCTTTCTCAACAACATGTTCTTTGTTAGTGCCCATTGTTACCCTATAACCCTTTATCTTTTATCACAATTTTTACTTTTAGTTTCAAGTCGTGATAGTTAAAGGGTGTTCATGGCATGACAACTTGAGTTGAATCCATTCTTAGAAACTAAAATTTTTCATAAATAAAAATATAGAAATGAAGACCAAAAGGAAAGTAGGAAATGCATGCGGTACACAACACCCCCCTTGATTCAATATTGAATCCTCCCAAGATTTCAGCACTTTATATGTTTAGTTCTTTTACAAATTCAAAGGAATGAGAAAAGACACTTTATAAATTTAGTGTGATAACATTTGTAATGGATCAAGGATAAATAAATATCAACTTTCAATCAAAAGTTATGACAATTTTAATTTTTCCATATGCATCCTACATTACACAACTTGTTTCAATTATCGAGGGAAATAAAAAGTGTGTTGAATTTAAGCCTCCAATAGTAGGAATGACAAGTTTTTAGCCCTCATGTGACTAATGGATAAACCTTTTGGTGGCAACTCAACTTGGCTTATACTCATCTTTAATTTGGTGGCTACCACAAACTGTTGTTATGTGTAGTCTACCCTTGCTATCATGTACAATCTTTCCCTTCTAAATTAAATTGTGACCTCCTCGATCACTCCTTTCACAATCAATTCTTGATCATTATGCACGAGATTAAGTAATCATGCCCCTTTCAAAAGAAATCATGGACTTGCATTACAAAGAAGATCATATATGTGACCTCTGATTAGTTCTTGCCACTACCCACATACCCTTGGTGAAGGCTACTAGTCACTTTGGCTTGCTATACACCTTTAATCAAGTGCCCTTTTGGCCTACTCATATTGCTAGTATGGATCTTGGCTTGCACAAACATATACACCAAACATAAAATTGGAATGCTCTTTCCCATATATCACACAAGTTAGACCAAGGAATTTTGTAACCTTTCTCCATCCAAAAATTATCCATGTCCTGTGCTAGTTAACATACAACACAAATTAACATAGAAAACACAAAAATTAAACTACCAATCAAATACAAATTTTCTTTGATGTGAAATTCACCAAAATCACTACATTGACTACTCGTACTAATAAGCCATGTGAGTTGAACAAATGCACACTCTATCCTATGAGAAAAAAAAACACAAAAATTCAAAGCAAATAAGAACAAAATAAAATGGATAAATCATTATATCAATTAAGCAAAAAATGAGATGTACATATAGCAAAGATAGCAACTAGCAACATGATTAGTGAAGAAGATTATGCTATCAACTCCCATTGAAAAAGAGTAGTGGCGATTTAACTTCCTCAAACCTTGCAAGATGTGGTGATATAATTATCTCTAACTAGAACACCTAACTAGATTTAACACCATGTGTACAACCATGTGCTATAACACATAATATATATACTAACAATTTAATGTAAACTAGTTTTAAGTATTTTTTGCCACCTTTTGAAAGTTGTTAGCTTTATTAAAATTTATTTTAAAACATTTTATTTTGATCTCCATGTGCTTGCCTATATTCTTTGCTTCTGAGAAGGGATGAATGTTTCTATTTTAATATTGTATTAGTTTGATATGATAATATTTTATTATTCTTTCATGGGGTCATCATCTCTATAGATCTTTTTTCTATGTTATTTTTTCCTCTCGCTTGTTGCTTGTTATACTAATACCAGCCTCTTTTTTCTTGCAAGTTTTATTGTCATTCTGGCAATCGTATGGGGTAAATTTTTTGCGATGAATATTAAATTTATGTATCAACTACTATTGTTGCCTTATTTTTTAATCTGAGTGTTTTTTTGGAAGGACATGCTTCTAAAAACTATGTGTTTGAATTTTATAAGCAAATATGAAGGGATAGCTACAACAATTTAATTCTCCTTTTGATTTTTTTATCTATTTAATATTTTTATTTAGCTCTTTTAGATTGTATGCAATGATTTAAATCTAGTTAAAGTAATTAGAAATTTGTATTTATGTTATTGGTCTTTTCTTCCAACACTAGCAATTAGTATCAAAGCAAGAATATAGAAATAACTATAAATTCTTAGCAGAGAGGTGAGTATTTCTCAAGCTATGTGAAATTTAATTCAAGATATATAATTAATAAAAAAGTGTGTGGAGAGTGAAGAATAGTTGAAATTTTGATTTTGTGAGATACGAATGGTAGCCAATATAATAATGTAAATTTATCTTAACCTAAAATACCTTTGTTCAAAGGAGAAAATTACAAGTTTTAGAGTATAAAAATTAAAACCCTATTCATTTCACAAAATTTGTAGGGGTTAGTAGAAAATGGTTATACAAAGCTTGTAGGATTTGTTAGAAAATGCATATCAAGGAACTAGAAAAGTGAAAATAATTAAACTTCAATTTTTTGAAGATTTTGAAAACATATTTATGAAATAATTTAAACCTATGCTAGAGTTATTTATTGATCCAATGAGTTTAGTTAATCATATTAGACAATATGGAGAAAATTTTGAATAATTAGAAGATTATTGAAAGTTTTTAGTTTTCTCCCTCCTTGATTTGATCATGCTGCAATGGGCATTAAAAAATTAAAATATCTAAGATCCTAACTATAAATGAGTTTATGTGTTCTCTTCAAATCCACAAGAAAAGAATAAACAAGTCTACTAAAAAATTAGTTGGATAGGCCTTTAAAACAAATATAATTATCTCAAAAATCAAGGGAAAAGGATCAAAAGATGCATTTAATAAGGAAACAAGAAGGTTTAGAGAAATAGGATGCACTAATAGAGGAACTAGAAGTGGATGAGGTATAGGTTATAATGGCTATGACAAAGGAAAATAATAATAATAATAATGGAAGATGAATCAAAACCAAGACAAATAATAAGTCTAGTGTTATTACTACAAAACAAATTGGCAATACGAATGAGTGTTGGAAAAAGAATAAATAACGTGCAAAATTTTCTAAAGAAAAAGAATAGGAAAAAAAAAATTGCATGCAATGCTACAAAGGAAGATTCAAAAAATGTATGGCTTATTGACAATGGTTGTCATAGTCACATCATGGAGAATCAAAACGTCTTTGTGAACTTGGATGATGCAATTAAAGCTCAAGTGTGGCTTGGTGATGACAAAGAAGTTAAAGTCATAGGTAAGGGGACAATTGCAATCAAAATAAAGCAAAGTCGAAAAAGTTACATTCATGATGTCTTGTATGTACCTAGATTGGCACATAATTTTTTGAGCATAGGAAAACTCATCAAAAAGGGGTATTATGCAATATTTGAAAATAATGAATGTGTTATTTATGATAAAAAAATAACAACAATTTGATAGTGGTGAAATTTGGCATGTTACAAAATAAAATATTGCCTTTCAAACTTGCATATAATGAAACTCAAGTTCTTAACACAACTTTTAAGGATCAATCTTGGTTGTGACATATAATATGTGGAATTTAAATTTTAGAGGACTAAAATTGCTTTCACAAAATAAAATGGTGAGAGGACTATCACTTATCACACAAGATGATAAGGTTTTTCAAAGGATGTATTGTTGGAAAACAACATTGGGATTCCTTTAAACAGGAAGAACTTGGAGAGCAAAAGTAAATTGGTACATGTTGATATTTATGTCAAAATAAGATTTTATCTATTAACTAAAAATAGACAATTTCTCACTTTTTTGGATGACTTTAGTAGAACGATTTAGGTTTATTTCATCCAAAAAAAAATCAACAACCTTTACCAAATTTCAAAAATTTAAGGCTAGTGTCAAGAAATGTTAAAATTGGTTGCCCCATCAAAATCCTATGTTCAAGTAGAGGGGAAGAATTCACCTCTAATGAATTTCAAGGGATTTTCCAAGATAATGTACAATTCAAAGGATATTCAATACTAACTATAATCCTTAAAAAAGTAGAGTTATCAAGCATAAAAACCACGCTATTGTGGAAATGTCTAGAAGCATGCTTAAAGCGAAGGGTCTACCAAATACTTTTTAGTTTGAATTCATTACAACATATATATATTTATTGAATAGATTTTCAACGTGTAGGAAATAAGAAACCTTATGAGGCATGGTGTAGTAAAAACTTGGTGTAACCAATCTTTAAGCTTTTTGGATGCATTGCTTATGCTCACATAGTTGAACAAAAAAGATAAAAAAATGATGATAAGAGTGAGAAATGGATTTTCATTGGCTACAGTGAGGAAACAAAAAGTTATCCATTGTATAATCTATTTAGTGAGAAGTTAATTCTTAGTATAGATGTTAACTTTCCCAAAAATGAGGCTTGGAAATGGAATGAAAATTTGAATTAGGAAAGACAAACAATTACTAACTTGAAACAAGATGTTCCATCTTCTCCTATTAGACAAAGTCATAGTTCAAGTTCTACTACATCACCTTCATTGAATTTTTCATCTTCTCCATCTAGTCCTTTTTCAAGCATGGGTCCTCCTCCAAGGAAAGTAAAAATTCTTAAATATATTTATGAAGGTACTATAACTAGTCTTGATTCAACTAAAAAATTTGTTTTATTGTCTTGCATTCAAGTTTAACCATGATAATTTGAGGATGAAATAAAATAAAAAAAAAAGTAAAAATTAATCCATGAATGGGAAATCACTTCCTCTAAAAAGAATCAAACATGGGAACTAGTTGATCTTCCACTTCAAAAATATGTTATTGGGCTAAAATAGATCTACAAACTAAGTATAAAGTTGATGGATCCAATTGAAATTCATAAAGCTAGATTAATGGAAAAGGGCTTCTCAAAACAACTAGGTAGTGATTACACTAAAACATATTCTCTTGTAACTAAGTTAGACACCATAAGAACAATTTTAGCACTGTAAGCACAATTTGGATGGAAAAGTTATCAATTGAACTGTTTGTAGGATAGGCACTAAAGTATGAGGTTGCAAGACAAAAACAAAAAGGTGTATAGGTTGAAAATATACTTTATGGACTCAAGAAAACACCTAAAGTGTGGTATAGTAGGATAGATAGTTAATTTAAAAATAATGGTTTCAAAATGAGTGAAAGTGAGTTCACACTATATGTAAAATTTTGAAGTACATGTGATTTACTCATAATATATTTGAATGTTGATGGTTTGATTTACTCAAGAAATAACAAAGTGTTAATGGATGAGTTCAAAAATGCCATTAATAATGAATTTGAAATGATGGATTTGGGTTTGATGCACCATTTTCTTGAGATAAATGTAAGACAACTAAATAATTACATCTTTATCTCACAAGGAAAATATGGCAATCATATTCAAGTGATAAATTTAAAATGATACATTTCAAACCATCTAACACACCTTTGAACATAAATGAGAAGCTCGTTATAGATGATGGTTCAAATAGGCAAGTTAAACATTGCATAGGAGTTTGGTCTGTAGTCTTATGTATCTTACAACTACTCGACTAGATATCATGTATACTATTAACTTGTTTTCAAGCTTTATGCAAAACCCAAGTAAAATTTATTTAAGTGCAATGAAAATGATTATGAGGTATGTTGGTGTTTAGTTTTGGAATTTTGAATACACCTACAGATGATTTTGGTTTATTTGGATATTTAGTGGTGATTGGGCTAGATGTACTAATGGTAGAAAAAGTACTTCAAGATATGTATTTAGTTTAGGATTAGATGTCATTTCTTAGTCTTTGAGAAAAAAATGATTTGTGTCATTAACAGAAGTTGAATATATTGCTACAAATTCAACATCTTGTCAAGTAATATAATTGAAAACGATTATGGAAAATTTAAGGTAGAAACAAAATAAGCCAACAATTATTTATTGTAATAATAACTAGACAATTGTATTAGAATCTTATAAATAAATATGATAAGATTGCATGATGAATACTTGTATCAAACTCTTTTAGATTACATGCAATGATTTAAATTTGGTAATTTGTTTCTATTATTGGTCTCCTCTTCCAACACCAACAAAACTTTGCTTTGAAAAGCATGATAGGCCCTCAATTCCACATAAATTTATTTTTCAATAGTAATATAGTCCAAGGGCTCTAGGAAAATTCACCAGCATGACAAATTTACCTCAAGGAAAATTCACCACTAGCAATTCACCACCGTAGAAAATTTATCACATTAAAAGTTTGCGATTAATTTTTCTTGGCAATGCATTGTTGGTGGTGAATTTTCCTTGAGGTGAATTTGTCATGGCAATGAATTTTCCTGTAGTGAGTTGTTGGTGGCAATGGTGAATTGCTAGTGGTGAGTTTGTCTAATGCCACAATCCAAGATTTTGTAGGAATGAAATAGTCTAGTGGGTGGTTATTAAGGAAATTATAGGGTAAGTTGATTTCTTAGATTGGACTACCATGATCTTGGATTTACCAATTTACCATTAGATTTGATTTTCCTACTGAATCAGTAAGGGAACTTAATAATTGCTTAACTCTGCAATATTTTTGGTAAGTAGGCAAATATTTTAATGGTAGTTAGAACTTGTAGGATGTTTTTGGAGGTTTTTCCTCACTCAAACGGATTATTTTTGAGATTTTTATTGGTTTGGAGTTGTCTATGCTCTTACTCCTAATGAGAATTTGAGGTGATTTAGGTTTTGTTGTCGATATTTAGAAGATAGATCAAATTGTTTGGATGGTTCTATTGACTCAAAAGCTTGTTATTTTGAATTGTTCGTCTACTTGGTTTTTGGATGTGATTGAATGGATTCCACATATTGTTTACTATATATGATTTCCCTGTTTCATATATTTGTTGGTGATTGAGATTACTCATACTAGTTAATGACTTGATTAGTTTTCTTGAACTTCATTGTGGAACCCTAAATTTTCATTGTTCCATTAGTTCCATGGTCAATCCCGTGACCTTTTCTTCCCCATTTTCATTAGGTTTTAGGGTTTATCGCTCCATTCATTTATACCCTTAATCCTTTTATTGGCTTATGTTCACTCACTGATCGGCCGCACCAAGTCACTGTTTATTTAAGTGGTATTTTATGGCTATCCCTATCATCTTTTTAACTAGCCCCCAATATTGTAAGTCACCTAGTGAGCTTAGGAGGTCCCCCTTTTATGAACAACTTATACCCACATGCATTCTTGCACCTCTTAAGTATGTGGCTTGCAGTTCATCACTCATCGCGCGTTCTTTTTAAACTGCCATGTTCATCCCACGAGGAGCAATGCTTCATCCTTCTTACCACCCCAGGGTCCATTGCTCGTCGTGTGTTTCATACTCACCACCGAAAGGTAAACCATGATGAGCGATGCGGTTAATTTCTTAACCTATCATTACCCCTTGCACTATCACCAGTATGTCTCATGTTATCCAAAGTAGAACCTGCGACCACTGATGGGTGGAGTCTTTCCCCATCATGCAGGTTGAGTCTATCATCAGTTGAAATTGCTCGATAGAGAGGGAACAAGCGATGAGTGATGCAAATAAAAATCTTCGGCTAGGATCTTTTTGTGATAAAATTAGCAGTTAGTATCTCATCATCGGATTCTAAGCCATCGCTTGATGAGGTTCCAAAGCAAAATTTGAAGGTGCGGTGGGCAATGTGTTTTAAGTTGTGAACAGGATTCTCCCATGATCATCAAGATCAACGGCAGATGAGTTGAGGATGATACAGTAAGGATACAGACGACTACATGGAAGTTTTAAAGCACCTCCTTGTAATTTCTAAGCACTATCAATAAAGTGAGTGGTGATCCTTAATGAGCCTTGTTGATAGAGTTTTAAATCCAAGGTAATCAACAGTCGAGGTGCAAAATGTTTTAATTGATCATTTTTCTCACACGACCAAGCCAGGATGGCCATTAATTGTGACTAGCCTCAAATTCCTCTATTTAATGAGGATTCTCTGCAGCTTACTAGATCATTCATAAATTATCATGGCATAGAATTGATTGTTGCGAGTACTAGATGAATAATTTCAAAGTTTTGAACGAGGTAGTGCAAAAGTGGCTACATGGTGTCTTCTAGCATGTAAGTGTGTATGCTTATTGCATTGTTTTTACAATTTAGTTGCTTTATGTGTCTGGTGTTTGTGGGGATTTTCATTGCTTATATGTGGGAATTCTTTGGAAGTTGTGGTTAGTATTTTTCTACATAATTAGCTCTGATTGTTATTGTATCCTGGGAAAATGAGTGAGTCGAGTACTCCCATTATAGAAGTCTGGAGATCCAAAAGATTAAACTTATTTAGGAACCAATTGCATATGTATCTAAAGCAAAGCCCCTCCCAATAGAGGTTCCAATTGTCCCACAAGGAAAAAGAAGTGTATGTAGGAGAAGTGAGAAGGTTGATGTTAAGAGTACCTATACCCTGAGGAATAAGATTGTGTGATAGGAACTAGTTAGAGTTGACAGGAAGGGGCTTGTGTTCACAAAATAATTAACGAGGCCTGGTATGGGTCCTAGGGTTTGTTCAAAGAATCCTATTGCTCCTATTTTAATTTATGATAATTCCTCAAGTGAAGAGGAAGGAGCCAGCCCTGACCTTGGCCAATGCCCTGCTTCTATTGTGCCTTATAACGACTCAGACGATGAGACTATTATTGCAACTCCACTCTCTATCAAAAGGCTTGGTGAGGGTGTTTAATCAGCGACTAACAGGGCTGGGTAACATCCATGTCCTCTTCTAATGGTGTTTGGTTTTGGGTGCTATGGTGATTGGACTTCCATGTGGCTAGATTGTTGGTTTGTGGTGTTGGTGTTGATGGTGGATTTGCTGGTATTGGGGAATGTGCCTTTTTGGTAACAATTTTTGGAAGGCTTGCATGGTGTCTATGACCAATGGCTTGGTGCTCTTTTTTCCTTTTTGCTTTCCTGTGGTGGAGAAATGATTGAAGATATAATAGTCCAAGAACCAACACTAATGAAATGAAATGAATTTTGAAATTATCATGAAATGTAATTACATTTGATTCGGATGCTTGTTGCTCCCTTGTACTATAAAATGGATTTCATGGCTCATTGTAAAGGGTTCTGGTCTAAAAAAAATTCAGTATTATGTACAGTCCACGTAGAAACTAGGTGTAGAAAAGATGCCAATGAATAGAGCAGTTGAATTTTCTTGGTTTTGAGTCCTGTATGTAATCATCTTAAAGTAGTTTTATATAAATTACCGATATTGAAACAAATCTTATGTCTAAAACATTTACTCTCATTTTGTAAGTTTCTACAAATTATGAATGAAATATCAATGGTATCTTTGTTCATCATCAAATGCTCATTTGAAAGTATGTCTCTATTTATGCTTTGGCTTAAAGATTCATTTAAACACTTGAATAGGGTCATGAATTTGTAGTAATTTGAAAAGGATTTCGTAGCAGTCATGTTTTAGGAACTATGAGTTTTCATGATGTAAGGCATTGTGAAAATAGTCCATAATTGTCAAAATTAAAGAATTTGTGTATTATTGGTTATTATATGTTTGAATCCATTATTGAATTGAAAAAACATAGGTCTATTTGTTAAAGATATTTATAGTTGAAGTATGTTAATTGTTTTCCTAACCAAGGACTTAAAATCAAAACACAATTCATTTAATTTTTTTAATCGCGAGGTATGTATTTGGAGTACTTGAAATAATTCCTTGTTCCTAGTGAATAGATGATTCCTTACTTAAAGATTAGCCAATCTTTTAGTGGATTATGTCTATTTCCCCTTTATAGGAATGAATCTATGTTGAAGTGTTCTTGAGTATTTGAAATATCAAATGAACACAGAAAGGAACACCCTACTTGGTCCAATAAAGCCTAAAGTGTAGGAGTAGAGACCTCAGAATTATTTACTCATTGTGTTGGCCACTAGCCTTAAGTAATTCTTGAACATAAGGGTTGGCTACCCTTTAGAGAGTTCTAGGGTTTAGTTGGAAAAAACACCAACAGAAATGGCGACTCTACTGGGGACAATTTTCATTCTCCAATCACAGATTGTTGTATTACAGAGTCAAATGGTGTGATAAATCTAAACATCTTGTTCATATATTGCAGAATTTTTGAACCTGTTGAAACTATTCATTGCAACAAAGCTTGAAGGATTTGAAGGTGACTCCATTGTTGGAGCAAACCTAGAATGAAATTTATTTTGAAGATACTTCATCTCATTTGAAGTATAATCCTCTAAAGAGAGGTGGTGACTCTGACTCAAAGAACCTAACAAAGAATATAACAAAGCTTTAGATCTACAAGTTTCAAGATTGAAGGTAGATGGTTGCTGTAACATTCCAGGTATTCTCATGAATCTAAAGAGATATTATCATATTTGTAGATAATTTACAAGAATTTTCAAGATATAGGATACAAATACCTCCCAATTTGGTGAAATAGTACTAAGGTAGGGAAAGGAATGGTAATCTTTGCATAATATTAAAGTGAACGTTAAATGAATGTAGGAGTCTGTTATATTCATGAATTTCGCTTGTTGAAAGATACTATGCAAAATAGAACTAGAAGATCTACATTTTAAAGGCTTGAGATAATAATTATAAAAGGAACTTGAATTTCCTTTTGATAACTTTGACAAGGTTTGCAAGAGTGGTACAAGATGTGTTGTCAGGTTGTACATCTAGAAGCAAACTTGAATGAAATAATTCATGATGAGTACCCTTTTTCACATCAAAGGAATTTTAGTATTGAAAGGTATAGAGCCATAAATTTCAGTAATATTTGTGGTTTTCCAAATATTGTACCACCCAAGATCAGGGACAAGATACCAAAGTTTAGTGGAGAGAAGTCTAAATCAACAAGCAAAAATTTGTAGGAGTTTGGGGATTTAATGGGAGATTATGAAGTGGATTTTGAGGATGTGATTATGAAGTTGTTTGTTCAGTTCTTGAAAAGGGATGCAAGAGACCAGTTCTCTTTTTTACCAATGTCCTCTATATATTCTTGGAATGAACTTAAGGTAGTTTTCATGGAACAATTTGGTGAAAGATTGAACCAAGTGTAGTAAGGAGAAACTTTATGTAAATTTATAGAAATGAAGATGAGTTAGTCCCCTCTTTTAATCTTGGATTCACAAGAGCTATAAGGGATATCCTTGAGAATATTGGACCAAATGATGTTGAATGTTTGGTCGTATACCTTGGTGCATTTGATATCAAGATGAGCTATCTATTAAGGGATAAAGATCTTGCAACATTGCATCAGGCACATCAAAACGCCATGGACATTGAGAACAATTTGAAGTACTCAATGATGAAAGGATATAGGGTTGTGTGTGTTAGTCATCCTAACACACCTCATGCAAATAGAACTCATGGATCAGATAATAGAAATGCTTGTGAATATGGTAATGTTGTTTCCATTCCATTTTATCCATCATCACAACATGTAGGTCATTGTGAGCTCCATGTTAAATGTCATCAAAATTTGAGCAATGTCGATCAAACATATTTTGTTCAAGGATTGTCTAAAATGAAAAGACACAAGGGAGAGTTACAAATGAACTATTTTTGAGATTTTTGGATGCTTTGATAGAGTCCCTAAAAATTTTAGACCTGAAGACTTAGTGTGCATTGATTTGTTTTGTGAAATCTACGAATCTGAGTTGAGTACCTTGCCTAAGGAATTGAAGCCTCACATCCTTGATCAAGTATCTAATTGGATAAGGATTGTGGAATTAGCATGATTATTCACAAAATATGGATTCCCAAGGTAGAGATAGTAATTGTTCTCTTGAAAAGGATCAAAGGACAAAGCAACATAATACTGTTGAAGAAAAGGATACATGAGATGATAATAAAGTAAATATGTATGAATGTTTTTCTAGTGATATCTCAATTAAAGGAGAAGTAAAGGAGATACAAGGTGTTGTTCCATGCCATGTTGTGACCAGTGAAAATAATGCACATGTTGTTGATATTTCATCACAAACCAGTGATCTTGACCTTGAAAGTATAGCCTTAAGCATTCATTCTAAAAAATTTAAACATGATTTAGATAGCAATGAATCTTTTTGTGGTGAAGATCAGGGTGAGGTTGAGGTTTCTAATTGCTTCTATAAGGATTGTGACTGCCCTTTTGAAGGTGATTTGGAAGCATATCCCTCATATGAAGGATACAATAATATAGACACTCATGATGTCACTTGTTCACAAGTGAAGGAACAAATTGTAGATGATGCATACCTAGAATATAACTCAGGTTTATTATCAATGGAACATGTTGAATATGTGAGTGATGAGGAATTTGAAGATAAAAATGTGTGTTCAGTGTATGTTGATACTGAGTATAAGGCTAAATATGATGAGCATGCTTATGAAGTAGAGGCAGAGTTATTAGCTACATATAAAGAAGACAATAAGGTACTCATGAATGACAGGAAAACTTCATTATTAAATGACCAGACTGCACATTATGACAAGCACATGGATTTTGAATTAACATCATCACCCATTGATAATATTGGAAGGCCTGTTGATCTACCTGACAATGAAATTTTAGAATGTGAGTTAAAAAGGTTAACCATTGGTGATATGGATGAAATGGATATTTTATCTGTATACTCTTTCAATGATTATGATGATTCTGAATATAATGGTGATAGGGAAGATTTAGACCTTCATGCTGAGGAGGTAGAGGTTTCTCGAGCAACAAGGAAGGTGTGGGAAAATCCCTTATATGATGAATCCTTATTAGCATATGAGATGATAACTGATGATCCATACTAGTGTAGGAATAGTCCACTTTTTGTTGAAAACTCTAATGAGTGCTTGGTAGGTATTACATGCAAATATGAAGGATATGGTATAAATGAGACATAAAGGAGAGGAGGTAAGCCTAATATCAATTTTTTTATTCTTCCCTTAAGGAAGGTAATGTTGGTTCAAAAATTACCTAGTCACATGAAAGATGTGGTGGTACAAGTAGTGGTGAGGTGGCTTTCCCACAACTCAATGAACAAATTGTACCTGATGATAATCAAGAGTGTAGCTTAGATTTGTTGATAGTTGAATATGATAGTTGCATGCATGGTCAAGAATTTGAAGATAGAGATGTTATCCCCCATGATGACAATACCGAGTATAGTGTTAATGAGGAGAAATAGTTTGATGAACCTTCAAATTATGTGAATATTGCATGACTATTTGATTCATGTGGAGGGGAATGTAGGGGTACAAATAACTTGAAGCATGATGTTAATCAATACGAATTTCCACTTGAATTTTTTATAGAAGCCCCACATCTTATGGACCTCATCATAGAGCTGTTTCCATTTAATGAGGTTGAATCTCATGCAGGGAAAAATGAAGATCCTCCTACATTGGTATCTTATTCCTCTAACACCTTAAAAGAAATCGGGCATAGCATACAACAGGGTGTTTCTAAAGGTTTTCAATTTGATGAACAAATTGAATCTAATGTTACAACCTATGATCAAGGGGAATATGAATGTTTCATCTTCTCAACTCACTTGGATGAGCCCATGATGTAACAAGATGATGAGAAAAGCAATTTCATGGCAAGTGGAGTGGATGATATTAATCATGATGATGATGGCCATTCAGAAATACATAATGCACATGTTGATCCTTTGTTTTTAGAGCAAGCTAAGGTGTTTGATAGAGGAAAGCAATGCTTTTAGCTCTTGGGGGACCATTGGGCCTCCAATTTGGAAAATGAAGCTAATGAAGATATAGGGGAAGGCTTCTGAGATTGGAAAGGAGAGTTGTAATCTTCATCCTTGCAACTTGGTCTGCATGGGTTGTTGTTCTAGTTCTTGGTTTCCGTGCTCTTCTGCTGGTTTGTTCTACCAAAGATCTAGATTCTTGTTATTCCTACAAGAGGCATACATCCCCATTTGGAGCCACTAGTGGAACCCTAAAAATTCATTGTTCCACTCATTCCATGGTCAATCCTATGACCTTTTCTTCCCCATTGTCATTAGGGTTTAGGGTTTTATCGCTCCATTCATTTATACCCTTAATCCCTTTATTGGCTTATGGTCACTCATTTATCAACTACACCAAGTCACCATTTATTTAAGTGGTATTTTATGGCTACCACTATCATCTTTTTAACCAACCCCTAGCATTGTAAGTCACCTAGCAAGCTTAGGAGATCCCTCTTTTATGAACAACTTATACCCACGTGCATTCTTGCACCTCTTAATTGTGTGGCTCACAGTTCATCACTCATCGCGCGTTCTTTTTAAACCATCCATTTTCATCCCGTGACGAGCAATGCTCCATCCTTCTTACTTCCCCAAGGTCCATTTCCCATTGCATGTTTCATCCTCACCACTGAAAGGTAACCTGCGATGAGCAATGCAACTAATTTCTTAACTCATCACTGGCCCTTGCAGTATTACCAGTTGTCTCATGTTATCCAAAGGAGAACCCATGATCACTGATGGGTGGATTCTTTCCCCATCACGTGGGCTTAGTCTATCACCAGTTGAAGCTGCTCGATAGAGAGGGAACAAGCGATGTGTGATGCAAGTAATAATCTCTAGCTAGGATCTTCCCATGATCAAATTAGCTCAGCTAGTATCTCATCGTTGTCTTCTAGGCCGTCACTTGATGAGGTTCCAAAGTGAGATTTTAAGGCGTGATGGGTGATGTGTTTCAGGTTGTGGCCTGGATTCTCCCACGATCATCAAGATCAACACCAGACAAGTTGAGGATAATACAGTAAGGATGCAGATGGGTACATGGTCGTTTTAAAGCACCTCCTCACTATTTCTTAAGTATGATCAATAAAGCAAGTGGCGATCCTTAATGAGCCTCATTGATCAAGTTTTAAATCTAGGGAAATCGATGGTTGAGATGCAACATGCGGTAATTAATCCTTTTGCTCACACGAGCGAGCTAGGATGGCCATTAATTGCGACTAGCTTCAAATTCCTCAATTTAATGGGGATTCTTTATAGCTTGTTACATCATTCATAAATTATCATGGCACATAATTGATTGCTACAAGTACTAGAGGAAAATTTTCAAAGTTTTCAACGAGGTAGTGCAAAGGTTTTTACAGTTGATTTCTTTTTGTGTCTGGTGCTCGTGGGGGTTTTCATTGCTTATACGTGGGAATTCTCTGGAAGTTGTGGTTAGTATTTTTCTGCATAATTGACTCTGGTTGTTATTGTATCATATGAAAATGAGTGATCTGAGTACTCCCATTACACAAGTCTGGAGGTCTAGAAGATTAAGTATGCATGAACCAATTGCATATGTATCTGAAGCCAAACCCCTCCCAGTAGAGGTGCCAATTGTCCCAAAAGGAAAAAGAAGTGTATGCAGGAGAAGTGAGAAGGTTGTTGTTAAGAGTACCTATACCTAAGGAAGAGGATTGTGTCATAGGAACTAGTTGGAGTTGATAGGAAGGGGCCTGTGTTTGCAATAGAATTAATGAGGCCTAGTACAAGTCTTAGGGTTTGTTAGAAGAACCCTGCTGCTCCTATTTTAATTTATAATAATTCCTCAAGCAAAGAGGGAGGAGCCGACCCTGACCCTTGTCAATGCCCTGCTTCTCTTGTGCCTTATAGCGACTCAAACAATTAGATTATTATTGTAACTCCACTCTCTATCAAAAGGCCCAGTGAGGGTGTTTATTTGGTGGCTGACAAGGATGGGTAACACCCGTGCATATGTGCAGGATCATGATGGGCCAAAAAGTGCCAATGTGAAAAAAATTACATTTTTCATTGACCCAAAAATGCGAAAATCATGAGTTGACTATTTTTTGGCTTGGGTGTCAGTACATTGCTCCAAAACAATACCCAAACCAACATTTACATATTGGATATTTCATCCAAATCGAATATCCAATTTGAGGTGCCTATAAATACATAGTTGCAGGCTTTTAAACTCATTTCACTCATTTTGGTAGGCTGCAGGCGCACAATGAGAATGAGTTAAATATCATATATCCAATTTTTAACAGATATCCAATTTGAGAGGTAAGATTTTGGAGTTTTTTTTTGTTTTAATCAATTTTTCAATTAGATTTGTTAAATTTTATGTAGTTTTTTATGGATTTTTTTTTAAAGTAGGGTTTTTGATTGATTTTTATTAAAAACTAGAGTTTACAATGGATTTTTGTTAAAAAATCATGTTTTTTATGGATTTTAACTAGAAAATAGTGTTGTTTATCTATTTTAATTAAAAACTAGAGTTTGTTATATATTTTTGTTAAAAAGTAGGGTTTTTTTTGGATTTTTATTAAAAACTAGGGTATTTTTACAATAATTTCATTTATATTGTGTAATTTCAATTATATTAATTAGTTTTTAACTTTAATCAAGCATTATGGTTGTTGAGAATGAAAATACAAAAATTCCAAATGATCCACAGCTGAGAATGAAAATGCACAAATGCCAAATGCTCCACCACCTCTACAACCATCAATTGAAGACTTAATTGGTGAAAAATTGCAGCAATTGAGGGTCATTTGTGATGTTTATAATAGAATCCCTCAATTATCCGAGATGTCAAACACATTGAAGGAAATAATTAAAAATATAGAAACCCTCTCCACCCAACATAATGCCTTTCATTCATGGTGAGAAGACATGAGGTAATATTACACATGTGGATTATCTTACGATGATGTGAAAGATCTTAGAATAACCGAAGCCCAAATAGCCTCCTTATTTGTTAACCCTCGCACCGGTTTGCAAGTTAATGTTAATAAACCAAAACTTTCTATAAAATGGTGCACACATAGGGACATTGTAGATAACTTTTGGGATCATTGGTGTATGGTTTTTGATAAACGACCAAACAACAATTATGATATACCATTTTACTTTCATAAAAATATATATGTTGAGTTTGTGTTATGGCATCATGCCAATTATTTTGACATTAAAACCTTCCATGGTGTCAGTGGAGGTATGCCCAAGGATAGACCAGGGGTAGTTAGAGTAGTCTCGCTCTAATATGTTCCCCCTCCTCCCCTTCCTCCACCACCTCTAGTATATCATCCAAATATTATGTAGGATGCAGCCACACAAACTATCTAGGCTATTCACTCTTTGAGTGGTCTTTTGGTTTCACATGCTTCTACGGTAGCTCAGCCACATTCTGGAGATGTTGGCAATGGCTCGAGTGTTGCTACATCGTCCTCCTCAGGTCCACATATTTGTGTGCCACATACTTGCTCTATGTGCCACCAGATATGCTTGGGTCCTCTTGTACAAACCACTAAGCATCCCCTGGACACTTCTGGTTATGATCCCCATGATGTGGACATTATAGATCAAATGCAGGGGAGTGGAACACACCCTACAGAGTCTTCTCCTAATAGAAAGGGGGACATTGGAATAGTGACACAGGTAAGATTTAAGTTGTAAATTCATAACTTGCATTTTTTTTAAATGAATATTAATAAGAGATAGTATAAAGTACTAATATTTATTTACATGGTCTATTTAACAGTTGATGTCTAAGGAGGATCTTGCACAGGGGACTGATAGCACCCTTAGGGCCATTTCATTTGGCCTCTATATTTTTGCACTCACTCATTTACATTTTTTTATTATATACTTGCTTGTCATTTGAATTGTCATTAATGAAATTATATAATAACTTATATGTTTATCTTATTTTCCTCTTGTAGGAAACACCTAGTGCGAGCGAAGTGCAACGCTGTCTAGACTATGGATTCCCAATGTTAGCTAAGGGAAAGGTAATTGAACTCTAATTCGATTGAATTAATATTTTTAAGATCTTTTATTGATTATACATACATCGACATAGATTGGTAGTTTCATATGTACTTGTCATTTTTTATGTACAGGAAATTATGATCTATACATTGTTGTTGACAAGTGCCACAATGCTTGAAGGATTAGGTATTGGAACACCTCAAGGAGTAGGTGTTGAAACACCTCAAGGAGGAGGTATTGAAACACCTAAAGGCGATAAAGAAAAAGATCAGCCTAAAGAGGTATGTGTTTATTTCATTTTGTGTTTGGTAAATATGTTCCTATTACCAACAATTATATGCTAACTTGGATCAATTTTATGTTTTTGTTCACATATATAGATTGAAATTACAAAAGTTGGTTTGGTTGGTTCTTTGAGAGTGGCATATTCTAGGACTTTTGACCCTTTGAAGAGATGTATATTTTAGGTAATCAAGATTTCAATTTTAGAGTTCAATTATAATTCAATGTATATTGATTTTGATGTTAATTATTTGATTTTAAATTATATAGTATAACTAATCTCAATTGTGATTTGATTTTTTCTTGTGCAGCTACCTTTAGAGCCAACGAGTGCTTCAAAGAGGCTCCATTTTGATGATCCACCAGTACTTTAGGATGAAATAGACATTTTGGCATGTAAATTTTGAATAGATATTGAGATGGCATATGCCACATTTTGTAAAACTTTGTTTGAGTTGGCATTTATACCATTTTTGTATATGGAGATACACTCAAGATTATTGGATAATTTGATATATAGAAGTTGACAATCGAAATTTAATTTCTTCCTCATGTGCATGATTAAACTCTTTGAAAATTTAATCAAGTGAGAAATGGTTAAATATCAATGTACAATAGCATAAAAAAGAATGGTTATATTATGTAGTTTATATTCATATCGTTGATTACATTGCATTGCACATCTTTCAAACTCAAAGCATTACTTCACATTGCATAACTAACAACTAGATGTTGATAGATGAAAAAATTTCAGTTACAATATTGTTTTTACAAAGTCAACCTAAGCAGTTATGCAATTACTTCACATTACATAACTAATAACTAGGAGCAGCTATCAATTGCATTTTCTTGTCATGGAATTTTATGAGACCACATTTCTTTGAGGCATTTTTTCAAACAATTCACTGCCTTGTCTATGCTACCACATTTTTCATACATGTGTACCAAAGCTTTTTATCAAATAGTTCACTAGCTTGTTGCTATGGCTAAAAGCCTAAAACAAGTTCTTTCAAATAAGCTATGGATTGATGCAAAGTGGGGGTGGAAACCATTCAATCTACCAAACCAATGAGTATCAATCAAAATTTCAAAACAAAATCAGATGATCTACTCAAAACTCCAAACCTTACTATGCTTTTCCTTGTAGCACTGACAACCTGGTTTAAGGGATTCCAAGACACCACACAAACAAATTAGTGAATCAAACACCCTTTTAAGATTATTCTAAACCTACAGGTCCTTTATCAAGCTATCCCATGAAACTATTTGTTTACCATGCAAATGCATAAGGTTTATTGAAAGTCCCACTTGCACAACTCCCCTGACCATGCCACCAACTTAAACACCTCTATTATGACCCCAATATGCTTAAAAGTTAAAGATATATTGGAATATGTCTTTAGGAGATTGTTCTTGGCTACTAGTGTTTTCATTGATGGCAATTGGAGTTAGTGGCATGGTCTACAATTTAGAGGTAGTTCACACTGGCAAGGAGAATAGAAGGCAATACTCTACCGGCAGAATGTATGAAGAATAGAGTATCTGGTTGGTAAGTTGGTCTGGATACTTCACAAGATTACTATTTTTTTGTGTGGATCCCCAAAGAATCTTGTTCAACATGTATGATATCCTACTAGTGAGTTTTGTGGTGTCGCAGTAGTCAAAGTATGAATTTGGAGCTTTTGTAGAATAATTTATTGCTTATTTTCTCACTGTGGCCAACCTATTGTGTATGGTGTGTTTCAGACGTATAAGGAGTATGTGTTTAACTATTTATTATGCTTGGAATTTTGGTTTGGGTCCCTACTATATTCTAGCTAACTTGTGTGGGTACACATCAATTATAATTAGTGATATGGGCCGACATAAGAAAGAATATTATATTTTGTTCTAAAGTCGACATATAATAAAATTCTTGTTAGTGGCTATATAAAGGAGATCAGAAAATATTTTTGAAGAAGGTAATAGTGTCTGTAGATCAAGAAGAGTGAAGGTGTAAAAGTGAAAATGTACAAAGTAGTTATGTGAGGTAATATCAGAACATCTATTTGAACAACAAAAGGGTTTTTATATGCAGAGCAGAAGAGTGATCTAGATAAAAGATCCGTAATTTTATTGTGTGCTTCATTGGAACTAAATCTAGGCATTTGTAGATGATAAATTCTTAGTTCAATATTTTTTTGTAATATTCAATATATTTTGTAAGGTAGTGAGCCTTCTCTTTTGAGCAGTGAGCTCTAGGCAATGGTCCTAAATGCAAATGCATTCCCATTTTTATTATATTTTTAACAGAGTATACTTTGTGGATTAGTCTCCATCGTGATTTTTCCCCTAATAGGTTTTCCATGTAAAAATATTAGTGTTATGGTGTTCACATTGTCTTATTAATGTGCATACATGTTTCATTTTATTTATTTGTTGTGGATGCTATTAGAAGTTAAATATTGTTGTTGATGGTCTAATATCTATTTTGAGATTCAAAATTGTGGAACACTGATTCACCCCCCCTTCTCAGTGTTCCTAGTGTCCAACAACTAGTATAAGAGCAGGTTCCTCTTCTGATTTTAACAGCTTGAGGCGGATCTTTGATTACAATGGACGTAAGTGGTCTTCAACAACAACTTATGGTGGCACTTGATGATCTTGACCAGTCTAAAGTAGAGGTCATGGAACCAAAAGAAAATCTTGTGGCTACTGAAAAGTTCATTCAATCACTGAAGGATAAAATAAATGAATCAAGGGAAAAGAGGAAAGAACTATGTGGTTAGTTGCATCAAAAAGAAGGCAAAGGCTCGAAAGAT
>VDFB02270651.1:1685415-1724864 GCA_007258455.2 Sequoia sempervirens
GAGAGAGAGGGAGTGGGAGAAAGATAGAGGGTATATATGGTTAATGGTAGAGGGTAGAGTGTTTAAGGGTTTAGGGTTTAAAGGTTAAGGGTTAAGGGTAGAGGAAGAGACATAGAGGGAGTGATCGAGAGAGAGACCTGAGAGAGGGAGAGGGGGTTAGAAGAGAGAGAATAGAGAGATAGAGAGTAGAGGGTAGAGGGTTTCAAGGTTAAGGGTTTAGGGTTTAGGGTTAAGGGTAGAGGGGCGAGAGATAGAGGGAGTCAGTGAAAGGGAGGGAGTCAGAGAGATAGAGGGTAGAGGGGAGAGAGATAAGAGTGATTGAGTGAGAGACTTGGGAGAGAGAGAGAGATGGGGAGAGAGAGAGAGAGGGGAAAGAGATAATATTTAAATATTTTACATATTAGTAATATATATATTTAAATATTTATACATCAACTAAAATATTGAAATAATATTTAAATATTATACATAATAGTATAATATATTATATATTAAATACACAATTCGGTAAGAGTTTATCATAAATTGTATATTATATATTACATTATAAACTATATTGTATATTATATAATAAATTATAAATTTTATTGCATTTTTTAAATCATATTTAATTAATTGTACATAATATTTTTTAAACTCTATCTAAAACATATCGGATATCCAATATGTTTGACACAAAATTTAATGCCTAGGGATTAGCCTCCGGGTTGCTTTGAAATTTGGTTCAGACTTGCCAATCCTAAGAAGTCAACACAAAAAACGTGTTTAACAACTTACCTTGTTTTTCCAAACTTCACCCATGTGGCTGACAACTTTTTTTTTAACCAAAATTGATGAAATGAAAAAGGGTTTGTAAAGGAGCTTCTCAGCTGTCCACCAATATAAATTAATCAAATGCTCATTTGAAAGTATATCTCTGTTTATGCTTTGGCTCACATAGTCAATTAAACACTTGAATAGGGTCATGAATTTGTAGTAATTCGCAAAAGATTTGGTAAGCAGTCATGTTTTAGGAATTGTGAGTTTTCATAATGTAAGGCGTTGTGAAAATAGTCCATAATTGTCAGAATTAAAGAATTTATGTATTACTGGTTATTATATGTTTGACTACATTACCAAATTGACAAAACACTAGTCTATTTGTTAAAGATATTTACAGACAAAGTATGTAAATTATTTGCCTGACCAAGAATTTAAAATCAGAACACAATTCATTTAAAATTTGTTAATCACGAGGCATGTATTTGGAGTACTTGAAATAATTTTTTGTTCCTAGTGAATAGATGATTCCTTGCTAAAAAATTAGCCAATCTTTTAGTAGATTATGTCTATTTTTCCTTTATAGGAACGAATCTGTGTTGAAGTGTTCTTGAGTAGTTGAAATATCAAATTAACACAAAAAGGAACACCTTCCTTGGTCTCACAAGCCTAAAGTGCAAGAATAGAGACCTCGGAATTCTTTACTCGTTGTGTTGGCCTTAAGTAATTCTTGGACATAAAGGCTGGCTACCCTTTAAAGAGTTCCAAGGTTTAGCCGGGAAAGACACCGACACTTTTATTGTACACGGATACTTTAGAAGATTACTTCGTTCACTAAGAAATTTCAAGATGCTAATGATACACACACACATAACGAAAGTAATATATTAATGGCAATATATGACCAGAAGTAGTTTCATGGATTCAAAAAGCACAACCATCACAATAGACAACAATAGGTAAACGAAGTAAATTAGTACACACTAAGATGACAACGGGAGCAGCACTTTTATTAACAATACGATGTCCTAGTTCCTAATCATCATGATTGGGTTTAAAACCTAGTAAAAAGCATGATATACATATTACCAAGGTTATATCCTGAAGTAAATAATAATGTGTTCTGGTACATAGGTGGTAGGATGAGATATAAAATTCTCACTAAATGGCTGCTGCTTGTTTCAAGTATTGGCATCATCTCTTCTGAAAATTGGTTCTGGTGAGGCTAATAGCAAACATAGTTGCAAAAAATACAGGGAAGATCACCAAAACTGCAGCCACAATGCCCAGCATATCGTGGTGAAATCCAAAATAATGTTTTACGAAGTCTTTGATTGATTGTTGAGAGTTATCATTGATCCTTATCTGCTTTGTCATATCTCCATACTGGGAAGTTATGAGACAATTCAGGGTCCAGGAAGTTGGGCAAATCCAGTAGCACCATACCCACCAGCCAGGAATTTGCTGCAGTCATTCACCCACAGATTTATCAGTAGCATGACAATAAAAACATCATCTTTACAATTTGGTAAGATAATGCATGCTATGCAATTTTAACATTCAGTGATATCTACTATTTTTAATGGCTAATTCAATGGAACTCCTGTGATTAATGATGCAATATTCCTTGAGTAAAGCAATAGACAGTCTTCTAGTTTGCTGCCACTAATAAGTCTGGAAAATACTGTCTAGAGTATTGTACATTTATGTGCATCATTTAGCACTGTCACCCGTTAATAAATCTTTCTTTTGTTTGAAATTATTTGTTTTTATGAAGGTATTTGAGGTTTGGCACACTCACAGGTTGTGGTACAAGGAAACCTGAGAAAAGATTGAAGATGGAATAAAATGTAGATGCAAATATGGCTGCAACTTGAGCATTTGGACTGATCGAGACTGCCAGCATCCCGTAGTATGTGAAGTAGAGAAAAGTGCTGAGGGTTGCAAATAGGTACCAGAAAAATTTATCTGGAGACCAATGGTAGCCCATCATTGAATAAGTGATAAGCCCATAGATGATTGCTTGTAAAAGGGTATATGGGAGTTCTACTGCTACCTGCAATACAACAGAATCAAATATGTGAAATCATTGTAACAGCCTCCACTAAAACCTGCCTATATGACTCATCTTTTTTAGTTGGCAGTGTACTGTATTAAAAAATTCTATTGAACTTAGCGAAACATGAATGCACTTCGAAAAATTCTTGTACAATACCCTACTGGGTTTTTGCTGAGTATCCAGTTGACAATTACTCTTGTGGCTGTGAGTCAATGCTTGTTGCAATCTTCTAGATTTAGTTTTCAAATTCAATCTATTTAAAAGAAAAGATTCTAAGAAGAGTATAAGATATTTTTGGGATCGATATCAATAAGAATTTAAATCAAATCACCTGTGCCCAAGCATATACACCGCCAGAATACATTCCAGCTGCCCTTTCTCTATAGAAAACCTGACGCTCTACATCGATAACGGGTTGCACAGAGGAGCTATTAATTGTTCCTAAATATATATTTGCAGCATACATGGCTCCCATCATCTTGAGCAAGTCTTCTTCGGTGTCTCTGTTGTAAAATGTCAATATATGTAAATGTTCTTGACTTAATTACTCTTGAACCTTAAATAAGCATGGATTTAAAGTCCAACAAGTAACACAACATTGAAATTTACTATCCCAATATATAAGTTACAGACTGATAGATGGTACAGCAGATGGATTATTATATTCCCAACTCATAACAGAGATGAACTTTTCACAGTCCATGAGAATAAGTGAGATGCTTCCGGGAAAAAGCTGAGAGTTTAAACTGCATCACTAAACTCTCAGTTTTTTCCCGGAAACGTCTCACAGATTCCAAATTCATGTTAGATAGGCTTACATTTTTGTCCCTTGTTGCCAGTAGATGGTACCAAAGAGCAATGCTGAGACAAAAGTGAAAGAAAAGCGGACCAAATTGTAACCAGGACTTCGCCAATATGCCCAAAACTGCTTCCATAGGCAGCTCTTAAATTGATTCCAAGCGTTCTGTGCATACTGAGTTGGGAAGTAAAGGTCCTTGGCATCAGAAGCAGGGATGCTTAACTCCTTAACTAGTTGAATATTTTGCCTGTACACAATGCTATCTTTCAGTTTTGTAAAATAATTAAAAGATTCAGACTGAGATGGTAGATGAGGAAGAGGTTAGAAATGCACTGGTGCAATGAGCTTCTTCTGTAGTTACCTACAAAGATTTGATTCTCTGTAGATCTCAGCAAAATTTATACCAAGTTGTTGCTCAGCAGCCACAGAGGTTACCTCTAACATCCATGTTGCAGGATTATACCCATCCCTGATCTTGGGAACACCTGTTATAGCCTTCAATGACAGTTAAACCAATATTACTCAAAATTACCTCAAATTTTAGTATCTCAAGCGGCAAAGCAAATGATGCTTAAACATAGCCATAGTTCAGTGGTATTTGGAGTTGGTTTCTACCTCAAAGTACTCTATGACATTTTTTGAACGGTGACCTAATGCACCAGCATAAATGATTTCACCTCCCCGCTTCATTAACAACAACTGCAATGGTTGAAAATTTCGGCTAAGTTAGACTACATGAATCTACTAAACAGAGATTCATCTGTCATGTTGAAATTACATATGAAAAATCTTTGATCCTCATCCTTCTGAAGATATAATTCATGAAATTATTTGATAAATGAGTAATACCTAAATCATACTATCCTATCAAAAAGTTCGGGTAAATGAGAAGACTTGTAGTTCAGTGATGAACACGCAACATGTATATAGAAGCTCCATAGAAAATACCAGAATTACCTCATCAAATGATTCAAAAATGGCAATATTTGGCTGGTGAATAGTACAAACTACCGTACGCCCTGTATCCACCGTATTCCGCACTACGCGCATTACTATAGCAGCAGCCCGAGCATCTAAACCGGAGGTGGGCTCATCCATGAATATGATTGAAGGATTCGCGACAAGCTCCACTGCAATTGTCAATCTTTTCCGCTCCTCTGTAGATAAACCGGTAACACCAGGAACGCCTAGAAGAGCATCTTTCAAATCATCTAATTCAACTAGCTGCATGACTTCCTGCACAAAATGCTGTAAGAGATAAAAGCATTGTCAGCGATTCAACAAAGCACCCTACATTGGATCAGGACAAAAAGAAAATGAGTTCTGCTCATTATAACAACTCCAAGATGGGAGTTTTGGTAGCCAAAAACTGTAGCAGCATGACCTTTTATTAATTTACTCACTAAATTTTTAAACAAAAAAGTTAAAAAAAATGGAACATCACAATTTAATCATTAGTTTACATTTTATCTTCATTTTCTTAATTTACTATATTTTTTGATATTTGAGGTCAACCTTATTAAACTTTAAAGTTACTACATTGGTTGACAACATTATGAAGCAGCCTAGGAGAAAGAAAGGTGAAGCTTCCTAGGGGATAGATGTTGAACAATGAAGAGCGGATAAAAACAAACAAGAAACCAGAATTGAAGATTCAGAAAACAAACAAAGACACAGAACAGACTTTTTTATGCGGTTCACCAATATGGCTACATCCATGGAAGCAAGGAAATCTCAATTTTATTGACTATGTTTTCCTGTAAATTAGCAGCAGCATATACTATATCTTTATATCATTATCCATAAGAAATCACCGAAGAGGCATGATGGCGGGAGAAAATAGGATGAAGTGGAAAGGACAAAAGTCCATTAGACTTCACACTTCCAACAATCTCCCACTTGAAGTCCAACCACTGCTGCAAGTTTCAAAGATATTCCCACTTGAAGTCCAACCACTGCTGCAAGTTTCAAAGATATTCCCCTACTTCAGTCTTATTGTCACATCTTGACAATGCCAAGAGATGCTTTGCAAAACTTGAGCTTCTTCCTCGAAACTACCTTTGTCAATGCATCAGCCAGATTCACCTTGGTATGAATCTTCTCAACTTTAAGTTTTCCCTCCTCAATAACAGTTTGGATGAAGTGATATTGTAGCTTGATATGCTTGGTTTGATTATGGAACGCTGCATTCTTTTCCAAGTGAATAGCATTGTTGCTATCACAAGAGAGAATGAAAACATGTTGTTTACACCCCAATTTGCCCAACAATCATTGCAACCAAATCATTTCCTTTGCACCTTCAGTAAGTGCAACGTATTCGGCCTCGACAGTGGAAAGTGCAACCACTTGTTGCAATCTAGAAACCCAACCGATCGCTGCCCCGGCAAATTTAAAGACATAACCTGATTTTCATTTGTCCAAGTCACTGGCCATATCGAAATCAATGAAACCTTGCAGCTGTGCATCTTTCCCACCAAAGCATAAAGCATAATCTGAGGTGGCCTTTCTAATATCTTAATATCCACTTGACCGCTTGCCAATGAGTTTTACCTGGATTACTCATAAATTTGCTCACCACTCCCACTGTATGGGCAATGTCTGGACGAGTGCATACCATAGCATACATAAGGCACCCAACAGCTGACGAATACAGAATACTTTTCATTTCTTCTTATTCTTCTTGTGTCTTGGGACACATTGTAGAAGATAAACGAAAGTGATCAGCAAGGGAGTGCTTACAGCCTGAGCACTTTGCATATTTAACCTATCCCAAACTTTGTTAATTTATTTCTCTTTTGACAATCTGATTTCTCTCTTCTATCTATCCCGGATTATGCTCATACCAAGAATCCTCTTCGCTGCCTCTAAATCTTTCCTTGCAAACATGTGAGCCAATTGTTAGTTCAAATCACAAACAACACTCATGCTAGTGCTGGTTACTAGCATATATCATCAACATAGAGCAGCAATAAGACAAACTCACCATTGTCCAATTCCTTGTAGTAGACACATGGATCAGATGCACAGCGAGTGAAATGTTGCTCAATCATAAAGGAGTCAAACTTGAGATACCACTGTCATGGGGCTTGTTTGAGCTCATACAAACTTCTCCTCAATTCGGAATATAAATCCTCTTTCCCTTGTTTCTCAAAAGCTTCAGGCTGCTACATATATAACTCTCTATCTATGTCGCCATGGAGAAATGCGGTTTTGACATCAAGTTGTTCAAGTTCAAAGTCATAAATTGCTATGAGGCCCAAAACCACTCGAATAGTACTCAGCTTCACAACTGGTGAGAAGATCTCATTGAAGTCAATCCCCTTTTGCTGATCATAACCCTTGACTACCAATCTAGCCCAATAACGTTTCCGGTACACCCATTAATCCTTCAAGGCTCTTCGATTGGGTGGAAGCTTCACCAAATTGCAAGTGTGATTGGCCATTAATGAATCCATTTCCTCCTTCATGGAATCCATCCACTTGCCATGATTAATGTCTTTTCAAGCTTCTTGGAAGGTAGTTGGCTATGCCAGATCAAAGATCAATTATTGGTAGTTTTCTAACTTTTCCAAAGGTCGACGTTCCTTGGTGGACCTCCTCAGTTGAGGAGCTTGGCTCTCTATATTTGACTACAAATTTATCCCTACTAGTGAATTATCAGCATATCTAATATTAATGACATTACCAGTATGCATATTATCATTTCTCTATATGTCCCTTGTTGATTGTGGCAGAGAACTGTTTCTCATTGTCTGCAAGTGATCATCATTTGTCACGCCTCTATTAGGCGATTCCAAACTAAATGTCTTTTGTATGCCTTGCATGGAGTTTGTATATCCCCAAATAAATGGCTGAGAAAGATCATCAGTAGGCTACATATGAGTTTGAGTAGGAAGCAATATGTATTGCGTGGGAGTAATTATGACATCCCCAACCGCACCCTTTATATTTTGCTTATGGATTGGAGAAGGCTGAGGGAATGTTGAATGCAGATTTGGTTAAATGGAGATTACATGGAGGTAGCAGGGGCAAGTGAAACCAAATCGCGCATCCCAAAAGGCACATTCTCATCACAATTACCAAGAGGATTGTGTAGAGGCAGACTTGAGCGATGGTGTGGCAGATTTAATCCATCATATTGTTGATGAAGACCTTCCATCATACGATGTGAGCCACCAATCATTTGTGACTGAGATTTTACATTTTGAAATTGAGAATTCATGCTTCTATCCTGCATGTGGAGCAGCTCATATAATTGTTGTGAAGGAGTTATTCCCTCAACTTAATTTGTTCCTCTACCTCCAACTATACCTCCAAAATTTGTGTTGCCTATGGATTGCCAATGTCATATTGTTGTTGAGGCATAGATGGTGCCACATTTGGATGTGAAAACTACAAATCACTGTCATTTGTGATGTTAGATAATGGAACATACTCCTTTACTTGTGTCCCCTGTGTCTGCAAACTTGGAAACACCTTCTCATGGAAGACCACATCCCAACTGCATATTAGTTTGTTTGTAATAAAATTCCACAATTTGAAGCCATATTGTTCTTCTCCATAGCCAAAAAAGATATGTCGTTCATATTTGGGATCCAATTTCGTTCTCTTCTCCTTAAGAATGTGAGCAAAATTTTTGCAACCAAAAATTGTAGGTGATTGTAGGAAATCCTTTTTCCCAACCATGCTTCCTTCTGAGTGTCAAAATCCAAACAAGATTAAGGAGCTCGATTAATCAAGTACATCGATGTATTCACTGCCTCTGCCCAGACTTGCATTAGAAAGCATACACCGAGCTCTCTCCAAGATTGTTCAATTCATCCTCTCGGTTGCACCATTTTCTTGAGGAGTGAATGGAACAATCTCGGTATGTTGGATAACATTATCTGCACAAAAGTTGTCAAATTTCAAAGAGAAAAACTCCCCACCATTATCCGCTTTTAAACATTTGATTTTATTGCTAGTCTGATTTTCAACAATAGCTTTGAAGATTTAAAATTTGCTAAATACTTTTGATTTCCTATTTAGCATATACACCCAAACTTTGTGAGTACAATCATCAAGAAATGTTACAAAATAATTTTCCCCTCCAATAGAAGTTATCTCTGTAGGACCAAACACATCCGGGTGCACAAGCTCCAAAGGCCTTGACTTCTTGTCATGTCCGAACTTCGAAAAGTTGATCCGCCTTTGTTTTCCATAGATACAATGCTCACACAACTCCAAATCAACAGATTTCAAACTTGGAAGTTGGTTCCTTTTGAGCAAAACTTCAAGTCCTTTCTTGCTCATATGTCCAAGCATCTTGTGCCAAATCTTTGTACCATTGTCCACAACTGCCATCATAGCTCCCACTTCAGCATGACTTTCTAGCACATATAAGGTACCCAATTTGTGGCCTCTTGCAACTACCAAGTCTCCTTTGGTCACCTTCCATGAGTTTGAAGAAAAGGTGATGCTACATCCTTGAGCATCAAGGTGTCTTGCAAAAATCAATTTTTTTTTGAGCTTGGGAACATGTCTCACATCTTGCAACAGCCATTTATTTCCATTTTTCAATGTCAACATCACATCACCTTTGCCAATTATATCACAAAGTTCATTGTCACCAAGGTAGGCTCTACCAAGTTTACCTTCTTGATATTTTTTTAAAATTTCCCAGCATGAGGCTGCATGAAATGAGGCACCAGAGTCCAACACCCACGAATCAGTTGTACTTTCACTTGTTGACAAGACTAGTGCACCTTTATCTTGTTCATATGTTGTGTTAACTTTGCTATCATTTGACTAATTTTGCACCTTTTTGTATGACTAGCAATTCTTCTTGGTGTGACTTTCTTTTCCACAAAACCAACAACCTCCATTTCTTCTTGTTGACTTGGATCTTCTTGCAGATTTTGATCTCCTATTGTAATTTATGCCCCTATCTTGAGGCCTTCCTCTATTGCAAAAAATCAAGGCATCATCCGATGAGTTTCCTTGACTTTTTCTCCTCATGTCTTCGCTTAGAAGAGTGGCAAAAACATCATCGAATTTTAGTGTGTGTTTTTCGGATACCGAATTGCTGATTGCCATCACTACTCCTCCCAAGTTGTCTGATAGAGAGCACAACAATAGAATGGCTTTGATTTTGCCATCCAAATTTATGTTTACGAAAATCAATTGGCCGATCAATGTATTGAATTCGTTAAGATGATTTGACATGTTCCCTCCTTTCTTCATCTTTAAATTGTACAACTTTTTCATGAGGAAAACCTTGTTTGAAGCAGAAACCACCTCATACATGCCAGCCAATTTATCCCATAATTCTTTCGATGTCTTTTCTGCTGAAACATTGAATAAAACATTAGTGAATAATGAGAAGATGATGGTTGCTTTCGCCTTCTTATCCAACTTCTCCTACTCCTCATCAGCCATTGTAGTTGGCTTCTTCACTTTGCCTTCTAACGCGATTGAAAGGTCTTTTTGAATCAGCAACGATTCCATCTGCATCTTCCAAAGTCCAAAATTCTGCCCTGAGAATTTTTCAATTCTCCATTTATTTGCTTCTTCCATTTTTTCAGAAATTCTTCACTGTTTTCCAATCAGCTTCTTCACTGAGCTCTAATACCAATTGTTGAAAAATTAAGAGAAGATAAAAACAAACAAGAAACCAGAATTGAAGATTCAGAAAACAAACAAGACACAAAACACAATTTTTTAAGTTGTTCACCAATATGACTACATCCACGGAAGCAAGGGAATCTCAATTTTATTAACTCTGTTTTCTGTACATTAGCAGCAGCATATACTATATCGTTTATATCATTATCCATAAGGAATCACCGAAGAAGCATGATGGTGGGAGAAAATAGGAGGAAGTGGAAAGGACAAAAGTCCGTTGGACTTCACACTTCCAACAAAAGAAAGGTGACAGACAATATGTTAAAGCCATTTAGGAGAGAAAGGTGACAACCCCTCCACAACCACCATTATGATTGCTGCAAAACATAGAGCTGGCTGGTCAAATGACATGGCAAGCTGCTGAAAACTTTAACCACCTAACGACATTGTATTTATTTTCTATGTTTTTATGTTCCGAACTTTAAACTTATGTGGACTCTAAGAATGTGAGTTTTCTCTACATTGTATTTATTTCTATGTTTTTGTGTTCCGAACTTTAAACTTATGTGAACTCTAAGAATGTGAGTTTTCTCTACTCAGTTTTTTTAAATATGTATAATATTATTTTATAAATGATAATCTTGACACTTATTTATAAAAAAAAATTTCTGCATTGGACTATACCTTCTTGATCTTGAAATCTATTTCAGGTGCAAGGCGTAACCAAGCTGAATAAAGCAGTGACTCATGAACAGTAACCTGTGGAGAGTGGATGTCATTCTGCTCACAGTAACCTGATATTCGGGCAAATGTTTCTTGCACTTTCGGGAATCCTGAGATCTGTATCTCTCCCTCAATGTAGCCTCCAGTCTTTCTTCCTGCAAGAACATCCATTAGCGTTGTCTTTCCTGCTCCACTGACACCCATTAAAGCTGTCAAAACTGCTGGCCTGAAAGCTCCTGTCACATCTCTCAGCAGTTGAAGCCTTTTCTCTGTCACTCCCTCTCGTTTCATTTCCTGCAGAAAGTAGATTGAATGTATTCATCAGTTGCAGAAAGGCTCTCAATTAAATTCCAAGTAGATGCAGACTTCAGGCAGTTCTAACTAAATTCTTACCACAGGCATGTCAACAAAATACTGGATATCTTGGAAAGTGATTGATAAAGGTTGGAAAGGTAATATCATTCCACGTTTTGCATCTATGAATCTGGCAGAATCAGAGCCTTCATGGAATCTTTTGCTTTCATCAAATGCCCTGTCTGTATGCTGCATCTGCACTTCACCTGCCAAGGACAAGAGAAATCAAGTCAGCTGCTTGCTAAGCTAAATGCCAACCTACAATATAATAGCTATAAGA
This sequence comes from Sequoia sempervirens, assembly GCA_007258455.2. Taxonomy (NCBI): domain Eukaryota; kingdom Viridiplantae; phylum Streptophyta; class Pinopsida; order Cupressales; family Cupressaceae; genus Sequoia; species Sequoia sempervirens. Next base: position 1,696,993 of record VDFB02270651.1, read on the forward strand.
TCAGTTATTTGTCTTGGGCATTCATCCCCTTGTAAATACTTGTAGTGTTTACTTGGACCATAAAGTGGGTGATAAGCCTCCAATGGAAATAATTGTATGAAAAAAAAATAAAAAATCTGACCTGTAATTTTGTCTTTAGGGCTAGACACTGAGATTGATCCATCATGTAGATCATCAGTGACATCTGCTTGGCTATTTTGCATCTGGGCTAGCTCTTCTCGAGAAATTACAGTTTGTGACTGGCCTATGGCTGCTCAAACAATAATATTATTAAATTTATGTGTAATATTGTTCCTTATGAAAACACCAATCAATTGTCATCATTTGATTGAAAACTAATATTGTAAGCTAACATAATTTTCATGGTCATACTTACGGTTCAAAAATGTCAAAGCAATGGTGTATGCAAAGTTGAATAATATTGTAAATCCAAACAAGCTTCCAATGCCTATCCAATAAAAGTAATCTTCATGAAAAAGTGAACGTTTTTCCAGGATATGCACACCAAGGCTGGTGTTTTGAAAAGACAACTGCCAACAGAGAAAGGAAGTTAACATGGGTACAATTTCATATCATCTCCACCAAAAACATAATAAAAATGGCTGAATCATTTCTTCTCTTCTAAAGAGCTTGCATAAAATTATAAAGCATAGAACTAGGTAAAAATGTTACTTGTGGATATTTGTCATGAAAACAGTTGTGCCATATAAATAAATTTGTAATCAAGATAAAAATGTTACTTTGGATATTTGTCATGAAAACAGTTGTGTCATATAAATAAATTTGCAATCAATACACATAATTAATTTAGATTCATTTTGTCACAGTTTAATAAATTGTAATCAAGATTTAGAAATTAAATATGAAGGTTAGAGGTATTTACTTTGATATTTAATGATGGAAGAATAGTGATAATGTGCATAATCAATTTGTTGTCTCTACAAAATTTTGAGTCTTAAGACATGATGACTATCTCAAAATCAAAGCTTATACAAAAAGCCCTATGATTCAATCTCAATTTATTTGTAATGGATTTAAACTTTGACACGCTTATTTGAATTGGTGAAATATATATGTTTACCCTAGTCTTTAAAGCCTAGTAAGACTATAAGGTTGCAATGTCTATAAACATCATTAGGGAATATATTGGAAATTGCTAGGTTCAAGTTCTCCTAGGTCAAACCTTTAGATAGGGTGGCTTTACAGCATGGAGTGAATATTTAAAAACATCATTCATCAACATGTAGATAGTTTGTCTATAGATGATGTGGATCTAATTTTTTGTCCTTTATAAAATTGAAATGCACTTTAATGATTCTCCTCCTCCTTGACATTATTGCCTATATGTCCTTATGAATTAATGACACATTGAATGTCTTTACACACAAAATATAGTAAAATTTGCACAAATGTGCATTAGCTTGTAATAGCTAGTAGAAAGGATTGAGAATGTTAGAATTCTTTGAATGTTCAAATTTTAGGTTCATTCTCACATGTCCTAGGATTGATTAATATATAATATATCAAACAACCAATTTATATTTTAGATCTTCTATACTTTGTTCTTAAACTTTTAATGATTAATATGATAAATCTATAGAAGTGTTCCAATAAAATGATATTCCTTTAAAATAATAATTGCCATTGTTGACAAAAAGATCCATACTCAAGTCCAAGTTTTTACACTTATTATTTATAGTAAACCCTAGTGTGATGCAACAAATGTTAAATTTTTTAAAATAGATATTAATGCATAATCTCTCACAAGGATTAGATACAATGAAACTATTAAGAAATTGAAATATTATAATTAGAGCTAGTTTCCTAGAACTAGAGAGCTATACAAATGTAATAAGAAAAATAGCATAAAGAAAGTTCACAATCACATGCATAAACAAGGAAGGTGAGGGGGTACACATATAGGAGTTGTGTGAGAGAAGAGGTGACGAGATTGACCAATAGGAAGTACACATCACTAAGATCTAAATGTAGTAAGAATGCCTCCTATTGGAAGTAAAAGACACCTCATCCTACACCTCAAACTCATGAATCACCAATACAACCTAAGAAATCTTAACTAAAATGAGGCTTGGGCTCTCTTTGTGGCATTTGAGAAATTTTTTAAATTGGGTTGGAAGAAGATAACTTGTGAGATGGATTCTATGGCTTTTGCCATTCTTCTTAATAATGGAAAGTCTCAAGAGTCTTATTAGATGTTGGCTTCTTATTTTGAATAAATTATTTTCCTTTTATAAAATTTATGAGTGCATCTCCTTTCTTTATATGCCTAGAAAATTGAATGTTGTTGCAGATTGTTCAACTAAATGAACCTCTAGAATGTTGATCTCACTTAGAAGGTCATACATTGGTTTTCCTTATCATAGTCTTTGTAGTTTCTCCAACTCCTAAAAAATGATTTGGTTTGATCTATTTGAATTTTTTTCTTAGTATTTTATGTTTTATTTGTTTCATGATTATTCTTGGTTCCTAGAGGTGGTGGATTTGTAGACAACCTCCTTAGATTTTTACACTTTGGGCTTTGGTGACAACTATTGTTGTTTAGAAATATTTTTGTAATTATATAAAATTCCTTAATTAATATATTTATCTTTTCACCAAAAAAAGTGTAGAAAAAAAGAATAATCACCTCAATCTAGATGAAAATATAAGCCTACACTGGCACTCCCCCTTAAGCATAGCTTAGGTGGGGAAAAATGGGTCATGCAAAATGAAGTTTAATGAGGTACCCATGTATATAAAGATCTCATATATAAATGAATAAATGTAGAAAACCAATAGAAAATCTCCCTTGTAAAGAGATAAAAGACCCTTCCAAAATGGAGAGAAAGATTTCCCTCATAGTTTGAGAAAGAAAGAAAGGAATATCTATCCCCCCAAAGATGTAGCCTCTAATATCCCTACAAGATCAATGACTTCACATTGTAAAGAAAGAATTTAGGTACATATTGTCTCATAACAAATGATGAAATAGGTCCCTTCACATCGAAAAATGCATCTGCATTTTGGAAGAAGGAAAACCTAAGCTAAAAGTCTACTAACTTCCCACTCAAAAGGTGGAATGAAGGGAAAGAAAACAAAGAAAATCTCTAGAAAATGCTCGCATATATCCAATCTAGTTCTCAATGTGCTCTAGAGTCTAATCAAAAGTCCTAGACCTAACTATTGAAGATGGAAATAAGGAAGCATTAAATGGATGATAGAGAACAAGAGAGTTTACTAGTACCCTAATTATGTATCCAACTTAGAGAAAATCTTCCTCCAAATAGAAAAAATGGGTCCTAGCAATGAGGTCATGTAAGGTACCCATGTACAAGTATGGTTCCCTAAAGAGAGGCAAACAAAACCCCACCTGCCCTAAAAAGGAGTATAAATATGTCTTAAAATACTACTCAATAAATTTTATTTTAAATTGTGATAAGTGTTGATGATAAATTAGGTACTAAATAAGACTCAAAATGGATCCTAATATTGGTATAATAACTAAATCAAGAACCCAGTACTCCTGTAGGTGTCAACATGGATGATTAGATAGGTGAATCATAGGATTTAGAAACTATAGGTTTTGTCACAATGTAAGCATGTAGAGGTGGAGAAAATACATCCAAAGAAGTAAGGTGTAATACCATTAGAGTTGTCATTAAAGAAGATAAATATCCATAATAGTGTTATCAAGATTTAGAATGTGAGAGTCCACAAATAGATGTAAAAATTCTAATAAATATGCCTCCCAATGAAGTGAATCATGTAGACATGAGGAAACCTAATATAGAGAATTACTAGAAGGCCTCAAATAAGTGACTTTAAACTATAATAAAATAATAGGTGATAGAGCAATGCCTTGCAAGAGAAAGTTTATGTCCTTGATGGTGTCATGTATAGAACTAAAATGTGGGACTCTACAAATAAATAAAGATATGCTTTGTAGGAAAGTGTTTTGATGAGGAAAATCTAAAAGACATATAATCTTGATGAAAATGATCACTTGAATTTCTTAAAGAAGTGACTTTGAACTCTAAAGCGACAATAGGTACAAGAGAAATGTCATCAACTATAAATGGGGTATCAAAAGGGAAAGGATTGCTAGAAATCTTAGTATCAACTACATGTGAAAGGTTCTCAAAGGAAGAATCATAATTGGATGGAGAATTGGAATGGCTCCATATAGATATCAAATTGTAGTCCAAGCATTGAAAGGGAACTTTATGTTCTCAATTTGATACAAAAAAATCCTTAAATATTATTACAAATTAATCCATATGCAATGTCATTATTGTTTATACATTCACACTTCTATTGGTAGTAACTTGGCTCAAGAATGAGTCAAAGGAAATAGGCATTACATCTTGTATCTCATTTTTCAAGAATAAATAGTTCTTCAAATTTAGCATTACAATATAATGATGAAATTTAATATCAAAATCTATGATGAAATATCCTAGAATGGAACTTTATCTTAGTTTCTATTTTACAATAACCCCATAAAACCACCAAATTTTTACAAGTGTTGGCACTTTATATTTAGTGAAATTAGAATACAATATTCTAAATTAATATGGTTTTATAGGGCCCAAAAATAGCCAAAATTTGAAAGTAATATGTGCTTGTAGAATAGGGAAAACAAAAAAAAAATTAAGCATAAGCACAAAAAAGGAGCTCATTTGAGAAATTTTTAAGCATAAGTAGGTCTCAAAAATATGAATAGACAACAAAATAAACTCAAATTATAGAAATTAAGAGTTTCAAGTAAAAGACTAATTATATACCCCTACATAATATGTGAAATTCTACCCATTTCAAAAAAACATTCTGAAAAAGGTCTTTGTAGAGACAACATGACCTATAATTAGCCCAATGTAATCATAGAAAAACACTCCTAAATTTAGCTTAAGTATAATAAATTAAAAGGGGCATAACAAAATTAATTAATGACTAATTAATTATTAGGTGATTTTATTAATTACTCCAACAAGGTATGACTATTTAAATTTTTGTTGTCTAGGGTTGCATCCAAGGTAGAGGCTTTTTAAATGTGTGTGGTTGATAAATCTCTAGATATCATTTTTTTTAATTATTATTTATCCCTTAGTTTAGACTCCATTATATCAACCTAATATCTTTATGTCTTAGTTGAGATATGTTTTTGGTTGTTCGGTTGTTCTGGGAGCCATTCTAGTAGGACCTAGATCTTTCAAGGTTCTATGTTGCTCAATGAAATTAAAATAATTGTTGGTTGCCAATGTTGTTTGTGAACATGATTTAGGCTATTCTTTCCTAGCTTGACTATTTATAGACTATAATATGGTCCTTAGATGGAATTTATAGCCTTATGATGCATGTATTATATGTATTTGCTTCTCTCAACTTCTATAGTCAAGGTTTTAGGTGTCTTCCCTGTATAAAACTCATCTATTATGGCAGTTAACTAGAAATGTTAGACATGCAAGTTAATCTTCATAGTTTATTTTTGCAAATGTAAATATTGGATATATCTTCCTATCATTACCAACCTATCATGGGTGCTAAGTAATAATGGCTCTCACTCCACAAACCTTAATATAGAAGGGAAAACAGACAACCTTAATGACATGTCTTTCTCAATATTAATTATTTTGTTATGAATAATCACAAAGCATTAGGTTAATGTATCTTTATATACATATTAATTTGTTGGAGGGATAAAAGCTTTTCGAAAGGATGAAGTAATAGAAAATTTTATTTTATACTCAAAACATAGACAATCTTGACATGTATGCTCCATACTTATTAGTTGGTATAAACGACATGATGTTAAATGAGATTCTTTAAAAATTAAACTTATCAATTTTACATTCTACTTAAATTAATATCAATCTAGTTAAGTTTCAAATATCTCTTGCTCATGACCTACTTACAAACTATATGGTTTTGCTATCCTCTACCATGATCTACAAGGGTTTCCTTTCATAAGCCTATGTACCATTATAAATGGTGGGTCCTATGATTAAAATGACTATCATATCCCTTTCTTTAAACTAGTCCTAGAAAATAATAGGACAACCCTACATGAAGAATTCATAAGACTTTGGTTTTGCACATCACATTATAAAAGGTCTTTTCCCACTTGTAGAACCCAACGAGATATAGGATCCAACTTCTACAATAACACGTGATGGTTGGAGTAAAAGAATCTATGAGGGAATAGGTAGAGGGTTATATACCCCCTAAAACGTAGCTTGCTCCTTTTCTTTTGAGGCGATCATTGAAATATTAAATCTTATGAGCTACCCAAAGATAAGCTTATAATTGCTCTAGATTGACAATAGTCAAGGAGCATGCTCTAAAAGTGGAATGCTTTGACCATAACCTAGATTTAGCTAGGTATCACCTAGGTATGTAGGTGATGGATGCTAAAGCTTCTTGTGAGGATTGTCCATTTCTTTTGCCAAATTAGTATGTAAACCATAGATCTAGTGGCATACAGGTGATGGATGTCATTTTCTAGCTCTTAGCAATCCTATACAAGAAAAATACATAACAAAAGATGAATAAAATAATTAAGAGGAGATATTTCCTATATGGAAACTTTATTATCTCTTTTCTTGCATGATTGTGTTCTAAAATAGTAAAGGGTTGTATATCCCCTAAAATGTAGCTTGCTCCTTTGCTTTTGAGGTGATCATTGAAATAGTAAATCTTATGAGCTACCTAAAGATAAGCTTATCATTGCTCTAGTTTGAAAATAGTCTAGAAGCATGCTCTACAAGTGGAATGATTTAACCATAACCTAGATTTAGATAGATATGACCTAGGTATGTAGGCAATGGATGCCAAAAGCTTCTTGTGAGGCTTGGATTTCTTTCACTAGATTAGCATGTAGACCATAGAGCTAGTGGCATGCAAGTGATGGATTCCATTTTCTAGCTCTTAGCAATCCTATGCAAGAAAAAAGATATAACAAAAGATGAGTAAAATAATAAAGAGGATATATTCCCTTTGTGCAAACTTTAGTATCTCTTTTTTTGCATGATTGTGTTCTAGAATAGTATGAAAGGAATATCTTGGTAATGGTTGGTTTTTAGTAGGTGGGTGCCTTTCTCCCTAAATGATTGTCAACGATATCCTTTCTCTTGATGGTTCACATAATCCACTTGGATGGGATAGGTAGGGGCCTTTATCCATATGGTTGGGATCAAATTACACCCTAGTCCCAAACATAATTGATGCAAAAGGCTAATGAACTGACACATTTCCAAGTAGTACATCAAAGGTATTGCTTCTTTAATTGTTGATAATTATTATATATTATCTAAATATGGTTATAAATATTTATTGATCATACTAATTATATCTTTAAAGATTTATTCAACAACAAGGTCTAAAATTTATGGTTTCTTATGGTCCAAATGGGAGAGATTATGAGCAAGTGAGATCCTACTATCTTAAATAACCTTTTTCTCTGTTGTGAAGAGATTAGGCCTAAAAAATTTTGCACAACTATAATATATAATTTGTTTCACTAAGAATCCTTCTTTGGTTGCATGTTGGGCTATTAGGGGTCATCCCACAATAATGGGTTACACTTTTTGGCCAAACTTGACATTGAAATCAACATTTTCAGAGAAAACTTCACTTTCTGACACTTATAGTAGGTAAACTATTATGAATTTGAAAATGATGTAAACTAGTGATTTGTGAGATTTTGTCTGTAGATTTTAAATATATTTTTTTAAAAAAAAATTGGATTTTTTTTTTTCATCTCCTTTGATAACTAGTTTTTAATAGTAAACAACATTTTTTAAAAGTGATGTGTACTTCGACACGCATAAATTTTTTTCTACAAAGGATAAAATTTTGATTCTTTTTAATTTAGGTTGCTAACACTGGTATCTATTAGTTTCATTTTGTTTCATAACATTTTGTTGAATATTTTTTTTTTAATTAAGTTTTGAAGTCAAAAAATTTACAATTTAGACATAGGTGCACTTCGGCACGCATAACTTTTTTGGTATGTATTGAAATTCAATTTTTTTTTGTTTGTTAGAACGAGGACATCAATACCTAGAGGATATATATTTTTCAATTTTTTTTCCACAAATTTACTATTTTTCCACAATGATTTTCATCAAACTTGAGGTTCGGTGAAAAACCTATGTACAGTAAAACTAAAAACTAAAAAATAAAATAAAAACAAAATATATTAAATTTATAGTTGTTGGAAAGTACATTTCGATCACTACATTCGTCCAACTTGGTTTATCAATTTGACTCCATTTGCACCTCCTTCCGAAGCTTCAATAGTCAAAAAAATGCATAAATTTTGAAATGGTGGAGGGGAAGGTGAAAAAAGGGGGTTCATTAGAACCCCCCTTCTAATGAAGGGGGTTCATTCGAACCCCCCTTATATGGTGCAAAAGAGGGTTCATTAGAAGGGAGGGTGGTTCATTAGAAGGGGGGGTTCATTAGAAGGGGGGTGGTTCATTCGAACCCCCTTCATTAGAAGGGGTAAACCATTTTTAATTTTTTTATGAGAATTTCTAATTTTTCTTCGTTCAAAAAATTGTAACCCACTATTGTGGGTTTACCCTTAGATTGTTAGTAAGTCTGTCAGTGCTTAATAGGCTATTATTGATCTATAAAAGGTAGTAACTAAGGGAATTATTATAGGTCCCTATATGATGGCCTTAGTGATACTACTAATTAGTCTTCCATCATATCTATTACTTACGTCATTCCTTCACTCTCTTTTCTTTCTTCTTTTAATTTTATTCTCTATTTTTAATTATTTCCTCTACCTTATTCATTCTAATTCCCATGTTTATTTAATTCTCTCCCCAAACACCAGATCTAATTTCCCTCAATAGTCATGTATTTTTGGATTTCCTCTCTTCTCTATGCTACCACCTTAGTGCCTAGTTCCTTGATAGTCATTACTTATTGTGCACCACCATACCTCTTTATAACACATACCTTCAACCTGTATAATAAAAAGAATAAAAATTTGAAATTTCTTTGGTTTGAATTACCACTAAGTTTTTCTTTTGGGATATATTAAGCAACAACAACCAAGATTTTCACAAAATAACTAGATATTGACCAAAAAAAAAGGACTAAGGTTTACGGTTTTATACTTTATTATATATAGTAAACCCTAACGCGAAGCAAAAAAGAAAAGAAATATAAAATAAAAATACAAATTAAAGTATAAAAAAATTACACACATATATACATAAAGTCATATATTAATATACTTTATTGTCTTATATAATATTTCACACATGTCTTATACTCTCACATTATCATCTTCCACATTTTTCTATATATTTCTTCCCGTACACATTCTTGTAAAACATGTAATTCATATAACTCGTGTTCCTATCTCCTACTTTCTTGTTTTTTATACAACCTCTTAATGCCTCTTCATAATATTGTAAATATTAGAGTGTTAAACAAAAACACTTATTTTTTACCTTAAATTTCAAAAGCATTTATACATAAAATTTATATCTTCATGTGCCTAGTAAGTAAAATAATTTCAAAAATGAAATAACATAAATTTTAAGTAAATAAAATAACACCAAATTAATATCTCTCAGTTTTTATATATATTTATTTAATATTTGGCTACTAGTACATAGTATACCTTTCTTTAGAAACAATTATGTAAACTGATATATTTGGTTGTATCTTATATAGACTTTTGAAAAGCTAGGCATTCTAATTTTACTTTATAATTATTATTATTTATTTATAATGTTTTTTCTTTATTTACTTAATTTTTTATTAAAAGAGTTATTTTACTATTATAATAAAAATATTAACTAAAAAAATGATTAAAATTGTTATACAATTTGATAAATAAAATAGTAAATAATTATAAATTAACCAATAAGATTATTTTTGAAATAATTATTTATTTTAACTTTTAGCTAAGACTTTTTTTAACATTATTTACTTGTTTAATTTTTCAATCATAATACAATAAATCATAAAAAAATATTTTCAAATTTTAAAAAGATAAATGAAAAATAAAAATTGAAGACAATTTTTATTTGATGAGTTATTTTATTTTTCTAGACAAATATCATTTTTTAACATCTATTTAAATAATGTTTACTTCACATATTTATATTTATAATTTACTTGTTTTTGAAAGAACAATGCTTATTCTCCGTTAATGAGGCTTTAAAGTAGGTTCATCCGATTTCTCACCTGAGAAAAGGTGTAAAGTGGTCACCTCTACAAGATGGATGGGTCAAGATAAATTTTGATGGGGGGTCACATGGAAATCCTAGAGAAGCAAGAGCTGGTTGTGTTATTCATTCTAGAAAAATATCTATTTAAATAATGTTTACTTCACATATTTATATTTATATTTTACTTGTTTTTGAAAGAACAATGCTTATTCTCCGTTTATGAGGCTTTAAAGTAGGTTCATTCGATTTCTCACCTGAGAAAAGGTGTAAAGTGGTCACCTCTAGAAGATGGATGGGTCAAGATAAATTTTGATGGGGGGTCACATGGAAATCCTAGAGAAGCAAGAGCTGACCGTGTTATTCATTCTAGACAAATACCATTTTTTAATATCTATTTAAATAATGTTTACTTCACATATTTATATTTATATTTTACTTGTTTTTGAAAGAACAATGCTTATTCTCTGTTTATGAGGCTTTAAAGTAGGTTCATCCGATTTCTCACCGGAAGAAAGGTATAAAGTGGTCACCTCTAGAAAATGGATAGGTCAAGATAAATTTTGATGAGGTCACATGGAAATCCTAAAGAAGCAAGAAGCAAGAGCTGGTTGTGCTGGTTGTGTTATTCAGAACCAGGATAGGGAAGTAATGCTAGTCCAGTATCAAGGAAACTAGAACAAGCGACAAACAACGGAGTAGAATTTCAAGCAACCATATTAAGGCTAGAGCTAGAGAAACAATTAAATATCCAAGGACTCGAAACATTATTAATACAATTCAAAAAAATGATAACCCCGAGCTAGAAACTAAACAAATGGCTGGGGGTTATCAATGCATATTTAGTTGTAAAGATTTTAAGATTTCTCACGTATACCGAGGTGGTCATGTGATGGAAGATGAGGGAGCAAATGTGGCTATAGATATGGGTGTAAACAAGGTTGTGCTAGACTCGAAGCTAAGTGGCATGTGTTTCACAAGGCCAACATTGGGAGATCGTGGATCCTTGCAGACACTTAAATGTGGAAGGACAAACGAAAATCGTTACCCCTCAAGGCAATAAGTGGAGAAGTACTGAAGCTCGAATGGAAATTATTACAGTTGGGCTTTAAAGGAAATGATGGGTGACTCATTTTCACAACCAAATGTGATATTCCGCAGAGCCAGAATGAACACCATAATTTGTTTGAAGGTGAAAACGAGGCAAGTGGATTTCTTGGGCGAGCTTTCAGAGAGGCGATTGATGGAAGTCTTTAAGTCTAATTAGGGGATGGTGATGCATGCGATAAGGTTGGTCCTAGGCGACATGTATACAAATGAGGCGACACCGTACCAAGTGAATACAGACGGGGTGTCGATGTTCATGTCAATGTTATTAGATGCAGGTGAAGAAATAAGGGCTATCGAGAAGATCATGGAAACCTTAGTATGGCCACGCTAGTGATGGGGAATGAAGGATATCCTACTCCGTGTTAGTGGTGAATTTCTTCTAAGATATCAGCGGGATATGAATTAGGGCACCCATTCCTTACAGGCAAATTGAGCGGGAGCTAATCTGTTCTCTATATTTTGTGTTTCCTACGTAGTTAATTTACAGCTACTTTTTCAATGGGTTTGAGATTTTCGGACTAAGAAGTGTACGAAGAATTTTGTTTTCAGAATGGACAATGGCCCGGAAGACTTTCAGTACTTCCACTTCCTTCAATTTTCTGGAGACCAAAGAACATTTTAGGGTTCGAAGAACAGGAGATTCAACCTACGATTGCAGTGACGGACCTCAATTCAAGTGTCTCAAAAGCATTGATCAGGTTAGCAGTCTAATTCTACACTGAAAATATAAAAATAATTACTATTTTTGTTGATTCTTGAAACATTAGCGAGACCACCTGCCTCAGGGAAAATTATTTTGGCAAAATTATTAATCCACTGGGAGGTTAGAACTTTTTCTTACCTGTTATTTGTTAATTTGGGCTTTAGATTGCCTCATAAAACAAAACAAGCGTTGTAGCTGTTTTTCCTTCCCAATTGAGGAGTACTCATAAGGTAGTATTTTGGTTTTGTCATAAGCCATTATTTGCATTATTGATTTAATTGGTCCTAAAGATACTTTGGAAAACTAAGGTTTTCAATCTCGGAATTATCAATAAGATTTCCATAACCATGAGATTCCTATACAACTTGACGTAACCTGCTTCGACCGAGACCCACTTTTTAAATAAACTATTGTGATATCTGGTGCCTTCTGGGAATTCAGAGGGACGATATATGTTTTTCGGACCGTGTTTGCTGAGGTACGCAATATCTCGTAATAGAGTGTGGAAAAAGCTGCCTCTCACTATTTTCCATCCTGTCATTATAGATACTTATAACCCATGTTTTAGCATCGCCTACCACATATTCATTTTTTATTTAAATAAATTAAAATAATTCCTCCCTCCCATCTCACATGATTTAAATAAAATTTATTATTTACATCCCACCTTTACAGTTAAAAAATATAAAAGAATTATTAAAATTCTCTTTTTATCTCCACCTTCCATTGCACAACCAAATAACCGAACTCAATCCCACTGGTTAATCCTCTCAACTAATCTTGACGGTTGATCCACTCAATCAAAAAGTTTTAAATCTACCCTTCCATAAGTTGTCCTGTCATTGTAGACACTAAAAAACACCCACGTTCTAGTGTCACTTACTACATATTCATTTTTCTATTAATTAAATAAATTAAAACAATTCCCCCTCCCATCTCACATGATTTAAATAGAACTTATATTTTAAATCTGACCTTTACATCTAAAAAATATAAAAGTATTATTAAAATTCTCCTCTTTTCTCCTCCCTTCATCTCACAACCAAATAACCAACTCAATCTTACCGATTAATCCTCTCAATCAATCTTGACTGTTGATCTACTCAATCCAAAACTTATAAACCTACCTTTCCATAAGCCATTTGGAAGGATCCTCAGTTTGAAATACAATGTTATGCTGCCACTGTGAGCAATCACATTCCATACTCTTTTCAACAGCAAATCTTTTGAGCATAACTGGCTTTTGGTGCATTAGGAATCTTATGTGGGTAAGAGCTGCTTTTATTCATGTTTTTCAAGTTTCCTTTGCTTGAATTGAGGTGTAGGTTAATTTGAAATAGGGCTTTAATTTTCATTTCTGTTTCATGTTTTTCTATACACAATCATCGTGTCTTTCTCACATAGATAAAGGAGGTAGCTACTCAAACGCATTCATGGCATACACAAAGATGTACAAATTAGTTGAGGTTTTTATACCATGGGTGGTATTTAGAATTAGAATTAAAACCCAGCTTACTATGTAAAGGGCATTACCCTACTTGGCAATGGGGTCATCACAAGCATACCTTGCAAAATCAGAAAGTTATCGAGTACATGTGAGTTTATTTTGCTCCAAGAGTATGCATAGGGTTTACTGGCCGAGTTTTTTTGCCGACTAGGTGGAAAAACACCAAGTTTTTTTGCTAAGTATTTGGAAAAATTCATTGAGTTTTTGGCAAGTACTCACCAAAAAACTCAGCAAGTCCAACAACTTGTCTCACTGTGCTAGCAACATGTCAAAATTGTGGAAAAAGATGTGGTTTAAGCACTCTAAAAACTCTACTTTTTTTTGGCTTTATAAGCATTTTTTTTCCTTCGAAAAATTATGAAAAGGTGTGTGTGCTCTAATGTTATGTGTGGTTTTCAAGGTCTTCATTTGGGCTTGGTGTCAGAGGCGCCACCCCTCGACCCACCCTGTATTGCGAGAGGGAATGCACAAGGGGTTGCCCTTGGACCTCGTGAGGGATGTTGCCCTTCAACCCCGTTGAGGGAATTACCCTAGGACCCCCACCAAACTCATTTGATACATTTTGTAGCTATATTTTGCTTAAAATTTATTCTTTTTTTATAAATTATATTTTCTTAAGTCCAAGTGTTTCTGAAGTTGCCAAGTATTGCCGACTACTCTTTGAGATTGAAATATTTGACTTGTTGAGTACTCTCCAAGTCCGAGTCTTTGAACTATGATCACATTCAAGAGATCAGTCTGAGCCTTGTGGATGAGGTGATAGTACAACCCATACTAAGTGGACTGTTGGGGTTGTGGTTACCTTGTGGTATTTCGCACTTCTATCAAGCTCATTTCAAATACAAATGGTGGTGTTGTGACCTTTTCACACATCACCCCATTCAAAATGGGGACCCCCTAATTTTCGTTCCGTTTCCCGTCTTTTGGCTTTGGTTTTGTCTCTCTCTCTCTCTCTGTCTCTTCTATTTGTCTTTCTGGGGTATGCCCACCTTTGAGCTTAAACGTGAAATTTTGGCTAAGTCTATTTTTAGGGTTTGTGCCTTTCTAGCCAATTTGAGGTCAAGTGGAGTAAGTAAGTTGAAATCTGAGACTAACATTGTTGTCAGCATGCTTCCAGCAGGTTCTCAGCTAAGTTTCATTAGATTCTGACTACTTACTATTTTTAGTAAGTGTGCAATACAGGGCGTTCCTTCAACATTCTTAGAGTTTTGATCATTACACTGCATCCAGAACACATCAAGCTGCTCACTAGCAAAATTTGAACTGAAACAGACAACTTACTATTTTTAGCAATTCAACTTCTAGAGCAGATTTCAGGATTTATACGCAAGGTTTTTCAGTGCATGTTGGGTGATCCTTTCTGGGTTTTCTGAGACCTTCGCAACGATATAACATGCAAAGTGAGATAACGACTTTCAGAGTTCAGCCTTCAGAGGCTATTTTTAGGGTTTACATGTCAGGGTTTTCTTTGCATGTCTGATGATTCCTTATGGGTTTTTTGAGAGCTTCACGATGGTATGACATGCAAAGCAAGGTGATCAATATTCAAGGACTTACTATTTTTAGTAGGTGCATTCTGCCAACTGCCCAGCGCATCAGAATTACAAATAGGGCGAAGTGCAACAAAAACAAGGTCAAACGGAGGTTGTTTGATATACATGCAAGTCAAATTAGGGTTTCCAGCTTTGGGACCCAAAAAGTGGGGTTAAAAAGTCATAATTTTCGAAAACCGGTGTATCCCACTGCGTTCAGCATCTTTCGAGCTATCCACTGGTAAAATTTGAAGGCAATCAGAGCACTTACTATTTATTGTAAGGCATTCCGGAAACTGGCTAAAAATAGTAAACCAGCGTCAAGCGCCAGTGTGAATAGGCAGGCCATCCGATGAGGAGCACGCCATTCAAATTTCAAGTCAAATAGAGTTGGGGAAGTCTCAAAAACAGGCAGTTACTATAAATAGTAAACCACCTTTAGGAATGGGCTAAAAATAGCATGTCAGCTCAGGATGGCTGTGTGAACGGGCTGACAAGGTCATGAGGGTCCTGTGCTTAAAATTCCAAATCAATTTGAGCTTCAGAAGTGTGAAAATTAAAAGACTTACTATAAGTAGTAAGGTATGGAGAAGCTAGTAGAAGGTAAGAAAAAACGCCTAAGTCTGGAACTTTGTCCTCCTGCCTATGCCAAATGCGCCCACTTCAGTTGGAGATGTTAAAAAAAATTCAAAGTATTGGAATATCCCCCTGCTACCTCCATATGCGCCTAAGGAAGGATGAAGAAGCATAAAAAGTTTCTAAGTTAAAGTTTCATCCACCTCCCTATGCCAAATGCACCCTCACAAGCAAAATGATGAAAAATTTTCTAAGTAATGAAGATATCCCTCACCATCCCTCAAATGCGCCCTCCTCTCAAGTCAAGCATGCAAAATTTTTCCAAGTAAGAGTTTCATCCTTCCTCACATGCTAAATGCGCCCACTTTAGGGAGGAGTTGCTAAAAGTTTTTAACTGTTGAGAAGTTCATCCTCCGCCCCCTTTGAAATGCGCCCAAGTTTAGAAGGAGGTCAAAGAGTCAAATGTGTTGTTGAAATGTTCATCCTCCTCATATGCTGAAATGCACCCAAATAGAGGCATGTAAAGACAAAACATGTACATGCAAGGAGGGAATATTCCAAAAGGCGTTGAAAGTCAAAATCCTTTTGCATATGCTAAATGCGCCCAAGATAAAGGTAAAGTTGATAAAAAATTACCATGGTGTTGAGGTCAATGAAGGTGAAGTTGGTAGGGGAAAGTTACCAAGGCGTGGTGAAAGTCTTCCTCCATGTGCTAGATGTCGCCAAGGTGAGGTGAAGGTGGAGAATATTGTTGGGCGTTGAAATTAAAAATATTCTCCATGACATGATATATGCTCTCAAGGCATTTGAAAGAAAAATTTTCTAAGTGAGTTGATAAAATTTCTTCGTAGGCCAAATGAATGATTGAAGTTTAGTGGAAATTTTCTAAGGAAAATTCCTTCTTGAGGCCTAATATTGATGGGGTTTAAATATTTTTCTAAGTGTTAGCAACATTCCACCTCTCTAGAGGAAAATTGCACCTAGACTTGAAGTGATAAAATTTCCTGAGATATCAATGAATTTTCCAGTGGAGAAGTCGGATGATGCCAGCTTCACAGGGTTGATAAAACAAAATTTCATTCAGAGCAAGAAAATATTCACAAAGATGAAGAACTGGAATAAATTTGATAAAAAATAATTTTCTAAGGTTGAAAATCAAAAAAATTGAATGAACCCCTTCGTTTGTAGACCCATGAATTCATCATGTTCTGAAGGGAATTTTCTTTTGGGTATTGAAGATCTTCGACAAGGAATGGATTTCAAAGTCTTCCACAGTTCGCCGAAGCCTTCAGGATGGAGATTTTTGATGGGCACTTAAATAATTAATTTCTTAAGTAAATGTTTGAAAATTTTTCTAAGGCAAGAAAGGAAAAAGATGTTGAAATATGTCGCCTTGGCGGATGAATTTGAAGTTGGGCACCTAGATAATTTTTGATCAAATTCCTAATGAAAGCATTTTTCTCGAGCCTGAGTTGGATGAAATATCAAAGTGAAGTACGCCCAAGCAGAATACAAGATGGGTTGGAAATTTGGCTAAGGCATGAAGAATTGGAGGATGAAGTTGGTTAGAGGAAAAACGATGAACCCTATCAGATGAAGAGATCACTCAAACCTTAAAGATCAAAGCATGAAAATTAGGTAAGTAGGGTGAGTTTATATGATGAAGTGTCTTGATACTCTTCTTTTTGTTTGTTTTGCAGGGTGAACGTCGAGACCGGGCGGTGGTGAAGCAAATAGTCCAAGATGATGGAATCATGAAGCGAATACTTGGAGAAAATGGCTAAGTGTTGAGACTTAGTATGTGCCCAGCTCAAGTGACAAAGAAGAAATGTTTCCAAAGCTCAGGGTGGAGAGAAGAAGGTCGTCCTCAAATACTTCTAAGTTGAAGAACAACATCAAGAAGAAAATCATTGTCAAGCAGAAGAATGAGGTTGCAGTCTTGGAATTTCAAAATGAGAACGTGCATGCCATGCCAAAAGTTGAAGCTATTTGATCAAGTCTGCAGTCAAGAACAAGAGTAGTGTGAACACGTTTCTAGACGGGAATCTTCTAGAAGATGGTGGCCATTAATTGCTCATTTATTGCCCCACTCCTCTTTGTGGCGGTTTTTAGGGTGAATCTTGTTTAGGGCTGAGGTGGCACGATCTGGGCCATCCAGCCGATTGTAATCTGAGCCGTCCATTGGATTTGGCCAGCTATATAAAGGGGTGTTCCCCCTCATTTGTACCTCATTAGAGTTAGAATAGCAGAGAAGGAATAGAGAGAAATTGATAGAATAGAAAGTAGAATAGTTTGATAGTATAGTTTAGATTGAAAAGGAAGGAAAGTCTTCCCTTTGAATACTTTGTAAGAAGTTGTCATGAATGCTTTCATAATAAAAGAGTTTTTCATTGATGGTGATTTCTTCTTTGTTATGAGTAGCTGTCGAGGCTTCTTCGTCCTTCCAATTCACGTAGCATCTTGAAGTAGCTTAAAGTAAAATAGATTTCATTTCATGCAAGTACTTAGTAATTGTGGAATGTGATGCTCGATTTGAACAAGATTTCGCTCATCCATACCACTAGCGGGCTCGCTGACGTGGGTTCGTCTTGCATGGTCAACTGGATCTCTTTTCAAACTTAACTTCAATTGTGATTCACGTGTTCGTATGCATCGTCTTGATGGTACTTGCATGTTGAGTTATAATTTGAACACCTTTCGCTACTCCTCTGAAGATTGCACCGGTTTTGTGGAAGCTGTCCGAAGCGAGGCAAAGCAAGGCTCGATTGAAGTTTGTGAGAATTGATCGCCATGTCCCATGCCTTAGAGTAGACTAGAACCTTCTTATCCCTACACTCATTTAATTTCAGTTCATTTCTGGTTAGCGTTGGGAAACTTGTGCTCACTCGCCAAATCATTCGAATCACGTGAAACCCTTAATCTGTTGTCTGCTATTAGCTGACAAGCAATTGTGTAAGTCCCCTCGTGATACCAGCAAAATCACAATGAACCAACTGAGGATATTCTATTGCATGAAGGAACCTTGGAGTTAAATGCATGATCTATCTCGCAATCTTAGCATGCAGGAAACTTTGTTCAAGAGAGGATAGGGTATATGTTGGGAAACTTTATTCTGTGTTGGTGCGGTCACGAAAATCACATCAACAGGTGGAAATATGAAGTTTTTTTATGTCTATCTAGTGTAATGGCATTGACAAAACTGTTAGTTTTATATGATCAGACTAATAGCACAAAAATTTAATTCAAATTCAATACAAGAACACAGCAGATACCTTGGGAAAACCCTCCACTTGAGGGAGAAAAACCTAGCAACAATATATCACTTATATATTGAACAAAAACAAAGAATGTCTCCTTTACAATGAGCCGATTGAAGGGCCAATAAGAAGCATCACAAACTGATGCAAACTCAGATGTAACTCAAATAAAACCAAATGGATATTGTTGATTAGAACTCAGCCAACAAAATGCTCTTCTATAGAAATCGCTATCTCCTCTAGATGATTCACACTTTAACTCCAAAGAATAATATTGAACTGAATGAATGGATGATTGCAACAAGGAAATACATCAAATATAAATACAAGAGGAAGTGAAAGGACGCATCCCTTGATCTTCAAGTCGGCCTCCAACAAAGAGATATATTCTTTAACTAATCGTGTCTTTTCATGAGGTTGGCCATGCATAATAAATAATTATAATTTTCCTCTTAATGAAATCGCATTCATTAACATATATGAAGTCGGCCAAGGAGACATCGCATCACTTCATTAAATCGTGCCATTTCAAAGATGTAATCTCACAATTCAAATAGCTGTTAAGGCTATCATTTGAATTGCCTTCAAGGAGACAAAGCACGCTGGAAGTAGCAGCCCGATTCTGCTTTATAACATCAACACTCCCTCTCAACTAGGGAGGATACTTCTAGCATCTTAAGACATATCACCTCATCGTGATGTCCACCACAATGGCTACAACCATATGTGGAAAAGAAAGATATCACCTCATCGTGATATCAGATATCACTTCAACGTGATATCAACCATAATGGCTACAACCATGTATGGTATGTATAAGTGTTCATCACTTGCGTGATGTTGTCACCTCAACATGAATTTCACCATGGCTCTCCCTGAGGGTGAAACACAAGTACAAGAAAATCATCACGGACTCTCTCACGTGATGCTGTCATGGAGTCCACGATGGCTCTCCTAGAGGGTGGAACAAGGGCTTTCACCTCAAACTTCTCTTGCAGAGAAGAATGCATTAACAAGGGATTTCACCTTGAACTTCTCTCACAGAGAAGAACTCATTAAAGAGGATCACTGATATTGAGACTCCTTCTGAGTTAGGGTTGTATTCTCCAACATACCAAGCTTATCTTGAAAGTACATAAACTTTATCCTGCAAAGAGGCTTGGTGAGAATGTCTGCCGTTTGCTCATCAGTGTTGATATACCTCAACTATATAGCTTTACTCAATACCATATCTCTGATATAATGGTATTTGATCTCAACATGTTTGGTTCTGTCATGAAACACAAGATTGATAGAAAGTTTCACACAACTCTGGTTATCACAATGAATGATAGTAGGCTCCATTGATTGTCCAAACAATCCTACAAGGAGCTTATGAAGCCACATTGCTTCTCGAGCTGCCACAAAAGCTACAATATACTCTGCCTCTGCGGTGCTCAGTGCCAATGAAGACTGCTTCTTGCTACACCAAGAGATCATCATAGACCCCAAACTAAAACAACATTCAAAGGTACTCTTCCGATCAGCAACACAACTTTCCCAATCAGAATTAGTATAACCATGCAGCTTTAAGTCCACACTAGAAGAACATCTCAATCCACACCCCACTGTGCCACGCAAGTATCTCAGGATATGCTTCGCTGCAACTAGATGTATTTGCCTTAGTTCACACATGAACTGACTAAGTGCATTCACTGCATAAAAAATATCTGGTCTAGTATTGACTAGATACATCAACGATCCAATCAACTGTTTGTACATAGTAGGATCCACTAGATTTGAACTAGCTGCAGCCTCCTTAAACTTTTGAAAATTGGTTTCCATAGGTGAAGACATAGATTTGCAATCCATCATATAAAATCTCTTTCAAGATGTCTATTGTATACTTCCCTTGGCTCAGAATCAACTCATGAGGCCTCTGCCATACTTTTAAACCAAGGAAGTAATGCATGTACTTAAGATCCTTCATTTCAAATTTAGAATTCAACTTCTTCTTGAATTTGATAATGAGGTGTTCTTCAGTAAGAAATTAGATCATCAACATAGAAAACCAAGATCAATGCCTCACCATCAATTACCTTGAAGCACATATTTGAATTAGCATCATTCTTGGAGAAGCCCAAGCTCAACAGGCATCTCTCATACCAAGTATGAGAAGCCTCATCTTCAATTACACCATTAAGGAATGCAGTTTTTGACACCCTCTGTAGCTTCAAGTTCTTGCATCAACCTTTTGACCTCTTCGTCCAAGATTGCCTGCAATGCTTTCCTTAGAGAAATGTTTTCTAGCACACACCTCCGATACTGTAGAGAGTTCAGGATTGTCATCCTCGACCTCATCCCAGATCACTCTATTTTGAATAGGTTTGCGGAGCTACCAATGAAAAATCCAGAAGACAATCTTGAACAATTCTGATCTCAGTAGCTGAAGGGATCCTTTAAGGGTTTAGCACCTAGCCTTGCAATACAGTAATTTTCACTTCTTCTCAGTGAGTTACAAAACTCCCTCTTGATCCTTGCTTCAGAGATTGCAAAGAAGATTTCTGGAAGTGAACTCCCTCTAGCCACCAACTCAGTCCCATGACTGCAAGTTGTGACTTCACGCTTGATCATTTCTTTGGTCGGTATGACTTCCTCACAAGATTCCTCAAGCTTTTCATCACTAAACAATCTCTCATCACCTTCTTGCTCCTAGATTCGTCCTGGAAGCAATTTAGAGAGAGATTACTAACAATTTATTATTATCCAAAGAAATATCAAGGCTAGAATCATACAAGGTTTACTATTTCAAGTTATAGCATGAATACATAAGAATTGAACAATATTAAAACAACCTATAAGAGAAATATATCAAAAGATCAGAATGAAGGGATAAAGAAACTTATCTTTATTGAATTCTGATAAAACACTTTCTTCCATCTTTTACTCCTCTTGAGAGTGCTAAACTTAGCACAATAAAAGATAATCTGCAAAACTACAGATTTCTTGATTGCATTATGCAGTTAGCATGTAGAACCAACTCTCTCCAAGAGTTAAAGGCTCTAGCATAGTTCATGCATATCGATGTGACCAACTAATCACCATCGAGAATGAAATTCTCTTTTTATTTCAGAGTCACACTCAAAAATCTTTCACAGCCAACATGAAATATCTTGCAATAAATGAGATCTTCAAAGGATCTTATGGTAGTGAACACATTTCAAGAGAAACCACTATTTCTCTTTACTAATTACAAGATCCAAAAAATGAAATAACTTAGCAAACAAAGAATACTTATCTCTTTAAATATTCTGATGGATGCAATTACTGGACACAGTATGGAATGCTACTCTTGTGCCCAGATCAGTCCATCACCTTCACGTCTTGAACATAGGCCCTTTGCAAGGTTAAATTTGAACATGGTCTTTGACCGTTCAAATTTACGATGCACTTCATTTCCAACTGCAATCCACTAGATTATGAAACAGATGCAACACGCTTACTAGCAACACTTAGAGAGTTAGAGATAGATAAGATCATCACTCGTAAACTTTATCAGGTCTGCACAACTCAACAGACTGAGTTTCACATAAAAAAATATAAACAACAACAAAACAAATACTTATCTCTAGAAATCAGAATATCCTTGAGTGTGGTGCTTAAACCAGAATATAGGTTTCAACTCAACATGATGCCTGTTGAATCATCAACTTGATATCAAACATATGACCTGGAAAAGTGGGACTCCTACAGTAGCAGTAATGTCAGAGAGGCAAATGGCACGCCAAGCTTTGTTCTAAGACTACCAATTTCGGTAGATGCCTTGGAAGAACACTCGGTCCCCAATTCCTTTGAGTCCCATACAGAGACTTCCCAAAATCAACCTTATTTCAATGATGCTCGTTTTTGAAGAGTATAATCTGTGTAATACTCGCAATGGCAAGGAAAACTCTTAAAGCATACGCATCCAATTGCATATGACAATGGGAATTTTGCTAACCAATATTGTATATAGAGCTGACGGCTTACACACACATATCTAAATAAGAGAGAGTTCTCGACAGTACATATGTGATGACAGCATTGGGTTATGTAAGATACGACTAGAAGAACATATAGCACTGCTAGCTCACATAGGCATGACTGTGGCAATAATATATGCTACAGGGAAAACATAGATATGCTGTTCCCGAATAGTGATATGACATCCGGTGTAAGGGACCTCCGAGGATATATAACACAACACTGAAAAAATCAAACAACATCTTATTTTATTACAAAACTTTCAAGGAGGTGTGATCAACACAGGAATTATTTGAAGTCAGATTCGATGATAAATTTACTCCCCGAAATTTATCTGAAACTGCCGTCAAACAAGGCGATGCTCTTCTACTTTTAATCCACGAATGGTGGCCTTTCTCAAAGATACGACTTCTCCTATGGATGAAGATTTTAGATGACTTCCTCCTTCATTACATGCCTATAAAACTGTTCCAGATTGTGCTAGGCACACATACATCACTTCTCAAGTCAGGCGACACATATTTGAGCAATGATCTCTTCCAGCATGCTACGCTTGATGGTTCCCTGAATTTTCTGATGACAAGCCCTAATTGACTGGTCTGATGAACATAAATCTGATCAAATCCCCCTAAACCCGCTCTGATACCATGTTAGTTTTATATGATTAGATTAATAGCACAACAATTTAATTCAAATTCAATACAAGAACACAACAGATACCCTGGGAAAACCCTCCACTTGAAGGAGAAAAACCCAACAACAATATATCACTTATATATTGAACAAAAACAAATAATGTCTCCTTTACAATGAGCCGATTGAAGGACCAATAAGAAGCATCACAAATTGATGCAAACTCAGATGTAACTCAAATACAACCAGATGTATATCATTGATTAGAACTCAGCCAACAAAATGCTCTTCTACAAAAATCGCTATCTCCTCTAGATGATTCACACTTTAACTCCAAAGAAAAATATCGAACTGAATGAATGGATGATTACAACAAGGAAATACATCGAATATAAATACAAGAGGAAGTGAAAGGATGCATCCCTTGATCTTCAAGTTGGCCTCCAACAAAGAGATATATTCTTTAACTAATCATGTCTTTTCATGAGGTTGGCCATGCATAATAAATAATTATAATTTTCCTCTTAATGAAATCGCATTCATTAACATATATGAAGTCGGCCAAGGAGAGATCACATCACTTCATTAAATCGTGCCTTCAAAAATTGTGCCATTTCAAAGATCTTGCAATTCAAACAGTCATTAAGGCTATCATTTGAATTGCCTTCAAGGAGACAAAGCACGCTGGAAGGAGCACATCAACAAAAACTTTGGCAATAGTGCTCCAACTAACAATAGTCAATTAGCTTATAATTATTGACCCAAAATTCTTATTAAATTCACAATTCAAAGATATAATCCCATAGGCTCAAATTTAGTAAGAAATTTGTGCATGGAGATGACAATATCACTGTTCCACAATCTCCCTCTTCTCAACTGATTCATTAATAGTTGGAAGTAATCTCTTATTTATTATGTCTTAGGGTTTTGAGGTTTTTTAAATTTTTGTGGCATTTAAAAAAATCATTTCCTTAACCCCAATCCTAACCTGATTTTTTTCCTATTTTTCTTTATTTATAAAGTAAAAAACTTTTGATTTGCCAAATTATTCTCAAGAAAGATTTTTTGCTGGTACTTTCAAACAAGATAATCCCGATGGTCCCAAGCCTAGAGACCATGCTTCACATCTGGTTCAATAGTATATACAAATATTAAAAATGTAATTTGATACCAATGATCAATATCTAAATGGTACTGTCATGGACGACAAACTAAATTGCTAAATATAATATGTTATAACATAAATGAAATTGGTGCAAATACTACAGAAAAGGAAGAGGAGCACCATGTACAATAATAGCAAACCCTGTGAAGAAATAAATTTCTTACTATGGAACAGCTGCTTTGTACATTTGGATGATAATTACTTTATAGCTGTTTTAGTAGGAAATGAAAAGTCTACAAATAGAAAAATAATCAGTTCTATAATTTGAAAATAATTGTCTATGCTCCTGTAATTTGTGATTCTGCAGTCCATCAGAAAAAAAATGGTGGTAGAAGAGCTCATTAAGCGGTTTTTGACTTTGATCAACAGTGGAGGAGTTATGCCTTGACAAGGTGATCAGCTAGCTTTTCAGTATTTTTTAAAAATGTTCTCTCGAACTACCTTGTGGATCATTTAGAATTCTAAATACGCAATAAAACATTTTCTCAAACATGTGGAGTTATGCATTTTGTATGCTATTTGGAGTGTGTGCGTGGAGGGAATACTGATTATAGGTCACTGGTCACGTAAAGAAATGGTATACATATGTTGAATCACTTGAGAATCCTGGAAATAAGAGATTCAACCAATTTCTTTTACAAAATCATGATTCCATCTAAAGAAAAGGTGTATGACTATCTGGTTTACAAAAGAAGTTGTTACTATATATCACTTAGGCAAACAGTTGGAATATATCATTGCAAACAATTAATCCAAACTTAGAGAAAGGAAAGGGTTGAGAATGAAAGCAAATAGAAACAATAAGAAAATTTATATATTAAATGCCAACATTTCTTATATGTAATGTACCTTTTCCCAACGTGGAGCAAGAAATTCATTGACTGTAATTGCAGTCTCTGCATAGGAGAAAGGGGAAATCCAGTATGCCCATCGGCACCATTTTGGAATAGAAGCTGCATGACAAACATCTTCAGGTTGAGGTATTTGTCTTATGATTGCATAGAAAGAATTGTCAATCCTTATAACTGGACTGATTTGGTCTTTGTGAGCATTGAATAAATCCTTTTAATGAACACACAAATAATTTGCATGGAATAAGCAGTGGACTTACGTCTGGGAATTAGGAATCCACCAAGCGCGAAGACGAGCAATATTGCAAATGCACCGCCAGTGTTAGCAATGGCTACAGTTCGACAAAATCCAGCAATTGCACGAAACAACGAGTTTGCCATTTGATGCAGAGCAAAGAATACAAGAAATTGACGAAAAAACCTAAGGTAACAAGGGACCAACGGCTACAATAAATCAACAAATTATGTGCTTCACAAAGTACTGTGTGGATTTACATTTACAAATAAATTTCTTGTTAGCTATGGTATAATTCTCTTTCTTTTCCACGGGAAAAGAAAGCAAGTGAGAAAATAAATAAAACGAATGAAACACAATAAATCCATGCTCCCCTTCACATCATACATAATTGCATAATAATTTCATATAGTGATATAATTTAGCAATGAGAAAATATTATTTAAAAATAAAAAGCGAAAAAGACTATATTAAAGAATTAAAGCATAGATGTTTTTTAGAAAATTACCATTAGAGAATTATATAATAGCTAGCTAACATTTGTACATATTGAATTGATATTCACTTAGTGACATAATCAAACAGAAGTAATTCTAACACTCACACAATCATCTTGCCCTTCAAGCAAACTATAACATACTTAAATGTCTTTTGGACATTCAGCCATTTACTCTCTCATTATATATAAAATTTCTTATTTGCTTATGCAGAAATTTTGTAGCATATTTGTAATAGTACAAAGCTATTGACACCAGTCCCAAGAGCTATCCCATCTGAAGTGCCCGGAATATCTCTGACCTACGGGATAATTAAGAAGATGATTACTTAGTGTTTGGAGGTTGATGTCCAGCTTTAAGAACAAAGCAAAATAAGATGCAGTGCTTTTTTATTTTTCCTGCAATTCTCTTTTTTTCTTTTCGTGAGAAGTTCTTTATAGACATGCTTGTAAACTGTGGTAAAGCTATGTACTTAATGTCTCCTTCCCATAGTTGGGTTCCAAAAGACCATATATATGGGACTTTTGACCTTGAACTATGATGTAGACAGGTTTGTTCGATGTTCTGGTCAACCAGGGTTTCCTGTTGATGTGGCTTTGCTAACAAGCTTATTTATAGGACCTTGCTTGAACTGCAAGTTGATTTTTTTCCTTTTTTGGATAACTTATTTCAGTAAAGAAGTTATTACAACTTTGTTAGTTATAAATATTATTTCTGTTGCATGGCCATGCTTTTGTAACGTCTCTAACTGTTATTGGGTCACTTTGGAACCAAAGCTGAATGCAAGGATATCCAATACTTAACAGGGATATGACTCTTGGTGCAACAATTCCTGCAGCAAGCCTTTGCCCTGTGGCTGGTCTACTTTTCTGCCTTGATAAACTATTCCACCTTGGAACCCTCAGCAGACAACAGCAGATGGCACTAGCTATCACCTCTTTTCTTGGCAGCAAAGAAGTTGAGTCTTGGTGCATGGCATATTTGCATGATTATCTGATAGAGTTGCACAAACAGATGGTAAAGGAGATTGAAGGCTCAGAATTTGCATGTACACACACACTCACACGAAGGGAGTGAGGGGTGCAAGGTGGAGAGGGGTAGCAAGAGAGAAAGAGGGAGAGAGTAGGGTAGTGAGGAGAGGGAGAGGGGGGTGAGGAGGGAGAGGAGAGGAAGAGAGTTGGAGGGGGGTGTTTGCCTACAGAATGGGATTCTAATCTGACGTACTACTGGCAAACTTGTAATATGCAGAACATAGGATAAAACAGTACACGGAAAGATATCATAGTAAAATGCCAGAAACTTTATTCATTCTCAGGAAATAACATGTACAAGAGAGTATCACAATGCTTACAGTCTAACCATCGGCAACAAAACTCATTCATTATTCATAACTCATGACTCTCCCGACTATCCCAACCGACTACATATAACGCTCGGCGGTGGTTAGACAACCAACCGACACGACGCTTCGTAACAACATTACATTAACATTAATCAGAACATGTTTTGTCGAGAGTACATGACATTACATGACATTATTATTCTTTACTAACTATTGTTTTATTTGACAATTGCCGAGTACGACCGAGGCCGACTACGACCGAGGCCAACTAC